>JXCR01127086.1:0-13473 GCA_002079205.1 Phalaenopsis hybrid cultivar
TATAAAGATCACTAAAAGCAAATTTTTAAGCATCACAGATTGTTCTCTTAGATTCCCTACGGGCTGTTTGATATTTTCTCAGTTCTCTAAGCTTTTATATTTAAACCAATTTTTACAGCACAACTTCTTATATTTTAAATTTTCTTACACATTATTATTCCACCAGCAATTATTTTTATTTATAAAAACTTTTTCTTTTGATTCTCCAAGTCTAACTTTTGTCACTTGTTTAATAATGTTTGTTACTTTACCCCACATATAATTTGTTTCTTCATGTTTGAACTTTTAAATTTTACTATATAAATAATTTTATTTGTGTATTTTAGGTACTCACATCTAACTCTACAACGATGATTGCTAGTGTTGTTTTATTTTACACTCTTCATCTTAAAATCTAGAACTAATAATCGATGTTGAGTAAGAAATGATGGTGATGGAATAGATCCCTTNTCTGTTTGATATTTTCTCAGTTCTCTAAGCTTTTATCTTTAAACCAATTTTTACAACACAACTTCTTATATTTTAACTTTTCTTGCACATTATTATTCCACCACCAATTATTTTTATTTATAAAAACTTTTTCTTTTGATTCTCTAAGTCTAACTTCTGTCATTTGTTTAATAATGTTTGTTACTTTACCCCACATATAATTTGTTTCTTCATGTTTGAACTTTTGAATTTTACTATATAAATAATTTTATTTGTGTATTTTAGGTACTCACATCTAATTCTACAACGATGATTGCTAGTGTTCTTTATTTTACAACTCTTCATCTTAAAATCTAGAACTAATAATCGATGTTGAGTAAGAAATGATGGTGATGGAATAGATCCCTTGATTTTTGATGATATTATGTATAATGATGAATGCATAACATCTAAGAATGATGAAACAATTGATTTTGAAGATGAAAAAATAACATTGAATGATGATTGTAACGAAGATATAAATGTTAACAATGAAAGAAGCGAAAAAGATATTGAATTCAGAGGAGCTTCCACTTTACAACCATTCAAAAAAAAAAAAAAAAAAAACAAAGTAGGGTTGGAGCTTCAAAAAAAAAATCCAACTGTATTCCATAATTAAAATATAGTTGATTACTTAGTTGTGTTACTAATTTACTATTTTATTTTAAGTTATATTGAATTCAATATTAAATGATGTAGTGAGTAAGTTGAAAGATATGAAAATTGAAGAAGAATTTGACGATGATGATAACACAAAATTCGAAGATGATAGAGTTATTCAATTTTGTGATTCTTCTGAAGATGATGAAAATGATGATGATGCCATTATGGATTCTAATTCTTGTAGCATATTTAAATTCTAAGTTTAATGTTTAAATCTTATTNTTAGAGTTATTCAATTTTGTGATTCTTCTGAAGATGATGATGCCATTATGGATTCTAATTCTTGTAGCATATTTAAATTCTAAGTTTAATGTTTAAATCTTATTTCAAACTTTTATTTTATATTTAGGAAAACCATACACATATGTGATTACGTTAAATCTATTGACATGTTTAAATTCTAAGTTTAATAATTAAGATTTGTGGTTTGTCAAATGTCATNATATATTTAGGAAAACTATACACATATGTTATTACGTTAAGTCTATTGACATGTTTAAATTCTAAGTTTAATAATTAAGATTTGTGGTTTGTCAAATGTCATATTTATGAATTATGTTTAATTTTATGAGTTTTTATTTTTTTATTTTTTGTTTTGAGGCTTATGCCTCGATCCCCCTCGAGGCTTATGCCTCGATCCCCCTCGAGGCTTACCCATCACCTCACAAAGGAAAAAAATGCATTAATTCCCAANTTGTTTTGAGGCTTATGCCTCGATCCCCCTCGAGGCTTACCCATCACCTCACAAAGGAAAAAAATGCATTAATTCCCAAATTTGCCTTTTAAAACATTGCTAGTAAGAACGGTAAGAAATTGAATGGCAATGCCCTATTAATGGCCTTTACCATAGGAAACACTCTCCCGAATTTCTATAAGCAGTTATTCTTAGAAATAACTGCTAGAAATTAATTAGTTTCCTTTCCAGTTATTTCTTATTCGTTGTATTTCCTAGTTTATGACTTTTCATTTATCATTGAGTAGTTATTAGGTAGAAATCTGGGTATTATATTTTTCCTATTTTAGAATCATTGTATTATGTATTTATACCCCTTTCAATGGCAATAAAATTATNGTTTATGACTTTTCATTTATCATTGAGTAGTTATTAGGTAGAAATCTAGGTATTATATTTTTCCTATTTTAGAATCATTGTATTATGTATTTATACCCCTTTCAATGGCAATAAAATTATCCTGCATAATTGCCAAAACCTACATGGTATCAGAGGTAGGTTCTCACCTTAGTCGCCAGGACATTACCCTAGTCACCGGAACTTCCCTGCAGGTCTTCCCCTGCAATTTTTCAGTCGCATGATCCCTGCCCTGCAAGCACTCCCGCCGTTGTTCTCTCCCCTCCAGGTTCCAGCCATTAGTACCCTTNTCCGCTGTTGTTCTCTCCCCTCCAGGTTCTAGCCATTAGTACCCTTTCCTACGGGCTCTCCCACACCGATCTCTCCCCTGCTGGCTGTCCCGCCTCCAGACCTCCCTCTTGCCAGTTGGAATGTTCCCTTGTAGGTCGTANGATCTCTCCCCTGCTGGCTGTCCCGCCTCCTATTTTAGAATCATTGTATTATGTATTTATACCCCTTTCAATAGCAATAAAATTATCCTGCATAATTGCCAAAACCTACATGGTATCAGAGGTAGGTTCTTACCTTAGTCGCCAGGACATTACCCTAGTCACCGGAACTTCCCTGCAGGTCTTCCCCTGCAATTTTTCAGCCGCATGATCCCTGCCCTGCAAGCACTTCCGCTGTTGTTCTCTCCCCTCCAGGTTCTAGCCATTAGTACCCTTTCCTACGGGCTCTCCCACACCGATCTCTCCCCTGCTGGCTGTCCCGCCTCCAGACCTCCCTCTTGCCAGTTGGAATGTTCCCTTGTAGGTCGTATTTTGTTATAGACAGCATAAGGGATCATCTACATCTGTCTCGGCACCAAACCTCACATTTGGATTTGTCGGAGTCATGGTTGATTCATCCACTATCACACATTCATCTGACATTGTCCTTGAGTCCACCGGAAGATCAATACCTACGTCAATGCCCCCGTAGACTGGAGGAGATGACAACACAATGAATTTTCCAATTACCACTTAAACTCAATGACTCGAATTTCCTCCAATAGTCTCAAGCTTTTGTTGTTCAATAAGGTTGGGGTAAATTCAGCCACCTCACAGATACGATTCGTGAACCTCCAAAGACTGACCCAGCAAATGCAGCATGGAAAAGTCCAAAACTCCATGGTTATGTCATGACTAAAAAATTCTATGGAGACCACGATTGACCGTTTGTGCATGTTTCGTTCGTCTTCTAATGCCCTCTGGACTGCCATTTGAGATACCTACCTGAACGTAGGAAATTCTAGACCACTCTATGAAGTTTCTAATAAGATCCACGAAGCAAAATAGGGAACAAATACAGTGACAATACTAAGACTTGGTTGTCATATGGATGAAATGGAACCTCTACTATGATTACATGTGGGACTCTCCCGCGGATATTTCCTTCCAAAAAATTTCTAGAAAAGGATCGGGTGTTCCAATTTCTAGTGGGCTTGAACAAGGAACTCAATGAAGTTCGTGGTCGTATACTTGGTTGTGATCCTCTTCTTTCAACCAGAACAACATTCATCGAGGTCCGCTGCAAAGAAAGCTGGAGACTTGTCATGCTCAATAATTCAATTGAGTCTTCAGTCTTGGTCTCCAACAGTGCTCAACACTTTGCCACACACAACAATCACTCCATAAGTGACTTTTGTCACAAACCCTATCACAATAAAGATAAGTGTTGGAAACTGCACGGGAAGCCGACAAATAAATCTTTAACCAAATCTTTCGTTACTGAAGGTCTCGTTACAATCTCAGAATCCACAATAGTTCAGCTAGTCCGCACTCAAACCATCCCCAATCACCAAACTCCAACACTTAATTAAGTTGCTTGGATCTAGTCAGTTCTCCAGAGGCCATCAACCTCTATATTCGTTAAGGTAACATTTCTATGATACTTACTAATTTTTCTTCTAGTCCTTGGATTATTAATTCAAATGTCACTGAACAAGTGACTGTGTGCTCTCAATTATTCTCGACATATTCTCCATGTTTCGAGCGAGACACTACTGAAATTTTTGGGGCTCCTATATTTCTATTGCGTGTAAAGGGTCAGTTGTGCTAGTAGTGTTACATGTACCTTTGCGTAAGTGTAACCTCTTATCGGTCAATAAGTTGACATATTATATTGACTGCGTTGCTCATTTTTCTCCTAATGTTTGTCTTTTAGGATCGTCGTTCGGGGATGATGACTGAAACTGCTAAGCTGATAGTCGAGCTCTACTTCTTCCAAAAGAATGACATTGATGAAGTGGACACTCAATCTCATAGTTGTAGTTTTACCCTCTACTAGTCAAATTATGCTTTTACATTGTACCTTGGGTCATCCAAGTTTAATGATAAAAATTCATCTATTTTTTCAAACAATTGTAATTGATATTTATTGATAAAAATCTATTTATTTTTAAATGTGAAATTTATCATTTAATTAAATAACATTGTGTAACATATTTACTTCATTACACTCGTCCAATTTCACTAATTCATAGTGATTTATGAGGGCCCTCTCCAATTGCATGCTACACCAGTAAATGGCAACTCCTTACTCTAATTGATGACCAAACTCGGAAAACTTAGGTCTATATATTAAAGGACAAATCTGAAGCTGCAGTCACATTCAAAAATTTTGCACTACTTTTTCTTAACTCAATTCAAAACCTCCATTCTGGTCCTTTACATCGATAATGGATGCGAGTACTTACCTTGATATTCGGAGAATTCTTGGCGAGCAAAAGCATCCTCCATCATAGCTCCTTTACAGATACCCTTCCATAAAAGGACAAATATTTACGTACGGAGTACGCACGCAATTCTGCGTGCGTATAGAGGTTATTCGAGAGGTATTGGAGGGTTATATCTATGTTAATGGGGTTGAAACCTACAATAATCTGACAAAACTTCCGAATAACATCAAAAAATATGAGCGCAGAACCGCGAAATGTATTGGTAAGTTATTAGGGGGTTACTAACTGAGTTATTGGAAAGTTATTTGGGGAAACACACACTCAAAACCACGTGTGTACTCCGTACGTAAATAGCGCTCCCACATAGTCATTCTTGACAGATTTACTAATTGAGATAAAGCTATTACTTCACAAACCGGTAGCTGTTCTGATGGTTCCCTATGAGAAATTCGCAGACATTTCCAATGTCGTTCCGGTGAACAAGACACACTACCAACGCCTAGTAGGGAAACACATTTACCTATCCCATACGCGTCCGAAGATTTGTCAAGTCGTTGATACTGTCAGTCAGTTCATGCATGATCCCCACGAGCACCATCTCACCGTTGTCCATTGGATCCTCCATTACTTGAAAAGCACGCCGGGCTCAGGTTTGTTGTTCTCTTGTCACACCTCTTACTCTGTTGCAGTTTATATAGATGTCGATTGGGTTGGGTCCATCCATGATCGACGATCAACCTCGGGTTATTACTCATTCGAATGGGGAAACCTTGTAATGCGGAAAAGTAAAAAAGTTTGTGGTTGCCCGTAGCAATGCTGAAGCCGAGTTTTGTTCTACATCCCAAGAGGTATGTGAAGCCCTCTGGTTTCGCGTCATGCTTCATGAGTTACGTATATCGGTCTTCGTTCCTTTGCAGTTGTATTGTGGCAATAAAGCCTCCATCAACATTCTGTATAATCTGATCCAACATGATCATACCAAACATATGGAGATTAACTGTCACTTTATCAAAGAGAAACTTGATTCAGGAAAAATTTGTATTCCTTTTGTCCCATCCATAGGTCAACTCACATATATTCTCATAAGAAATCTTCCTCGGTCGTTGTTTAATGATTTCAAATCTAAATTGAAAGTAATTGACATCTATGCTTTAACTTGAGGATGGAGTGTTAGAAATTATTTAATTTTTTTTCCGGTGATTTCCTATTTGTTATATTTCCTAGTTTATGACTTCACATTTATCATTTAGTGGTCATTAGGTAGAGATTTGAGCATTATATTTTTTATATTTTAGAATCATTGTATCATGTATTTATATACCTTTCATTCGCATCAATATTATCCGTCTCAATTCACAAAACCTACAATAACATTTACATAGAAGATGAGCTGAAAAGTAACTCATTAAGCTAGTTAGTTCATTATTCCAGACTTCCATGCGTTACCTGAATTTTAGCAATAATGTACGCATAAAAACATTAAATCAGACATGTTTCAGTGAAATAGGTTATAAGAAAGTAACCTCGCAAAAAGTTCCATAAAGTCCGCTGGGGCAATCCTTTCCTGTAACAGTACCATTTCCCCCAATAAAACCTCGACCAGAGCTCATACCTCCCCTATCAAAAGGAAAATATAGAATTAAATGACCCATTAAAATGAAAACTACATGTATTATTAAACTAAAATATAGTCCAAGAAAAAAAAAATAAAGCATAATGTTTCCAAATAACAACTATAAAAATTAAAGATGCCAAATGTTTAGTAAACAGCTACATTTTAACCATCAAAGATAATCACTATTTAAAAAAAAGATCATCAATATAACTCTATTGAAAAATAAGAAAAAAAAAATTAACCATGAATCATTGTCAGAAAATTAACTTATGATTGAAATTAAGTGAAACAATGCTTAAATAAAGCAAAAGTCTCAATAGATGCTATCTAGCCGTACAGTAAAAACAGATTATAAATAAAACGCAAACTTTTTCGATATCACAACTACAAAAATTTAAATTGAAGAGCTGAGAATAATTTGCCATGAAAGTGAAGCAGCAAAAGAAATTAAGCTTAATTTTAGTAATTTTGAATCTATCAAGAACTCTAACCATATTATATATGCGCGCGCGCGCGCACACACACATATCTATCTATATCTATATTTATGTATGTGTATAGATGGCAGGATCTAATTTGGGATCTCAACTACAAAGATATATATATATATATATGTATGAAAAATAACCCAAAGACTGATATATTAAAGATAAAGATATAAATAGGTTTGTATGGGTGGGCCTAAACACCCAACCCACACGGTACAATACACACAAAAAAATGTAAAAAAAAATGTAAAAAATGAGTATATATAGAAATTAAAAGAAACTAAAAAGCCACCCGGGAGCTGAAAAAATGTGGGTCATCCCAATCTAGTCTTGCCTCTGACTCTAGTTCTCGGTAGGGATCCAACTAGCAGATTGGTAAGGTGCTGACCATTACCCGTAGTAACCAAAGTATCATCCATAAGACTCCGGAGCTCTGGTAGATCTCCATTCTTCTTCTTTCTCCTGAAAGTGTAAACTAATCATTCCTCCTCCGAAGAATCCGCCTGATGGGGTAGAGCTGAAGCAGAAGGATTACCAACAGTAATACACACAATAGGTTCTACAATATGTGAAGTATAAGTTGCCGCTACACCGGATAATTCTTAAAGAAGTGGAGCTGCGAGGCTCTCCTGATTATCAATCTGAACACTATCATTTATAGGTAATAGTCCGTCAGCCTTGTTTTGTATGGAGTTTGTAGGTGCCAGCATCACATCACTCGCAGTAACAGTAACGATAGTGTCATGGGAGGAGTTTCATTATTTGGGTCCAAATTAGGAGACCACCTGAGTAACTTCATTGATTTGTCTTCGATATTAAGATATTTTTTTGAAGAAAATTCTGGTGTAGTCTTCAGCCACTGTTAGTTGGATCAACACGTCTCCTATCCATGAGTCTTACTTTCCANATTCTTAAAGAAGTGGAGCTGCGAGGCTCTCCTGATTATCAATCTGAACACTATCATTTATAGGTAATAGTCCGTCAGCCTTGTTTTGTATGGAGTTTGTAGGTTCCAGCATCACATCACTCGCAGTAACAGTAACGATAGTGTCATGGGAGGAGTTTCATTATTTGGGTCGAAATTAGGAGACCACCTGAGTAACTTCATTGATTTGTCTTCCATATTAAGAAATTTTTTGAAGAAAATTCTGGTAAAGTCTTCAGCCACTGTTAGTTGGATCAACACGTCTCCTATCCATGAGTCTCACTTTCCACTTGCCTACTAGCTTAAGATCATCAACACTCTTTCTGATAACATTCATAGGAGGGTTTCCTCAATGAAATTTTTTAATAAGAGCAAACATCAATTTTTCCGTCATGGTAGAAATTTCTGATCCATTAGAATTTTAATATTTTTGTGGATATTTTTTCGGAACTTTATTTTCCATTATATGCATGAATCTCAGATTACAGGTAACTTTGCTCATTGATTTTTCATTTTCTATTTTAACAAAAAGCGACAAGCATGAGTCAGATCTTAAGACCAATGATTGCTGCTTTTTGTTAAAACTAACATGAATCATAATTAAGATGCAATAAAGAATNGTTTTAATATTTTTGTGGATATTTTTTCGGAACTTTATTTTCCGTTATATGCATGAATTTCATATTACAGGTAACTTTGCCCATTGATTTTTCATTTTCTATTTTAACAAAAAGCGGCAATCACGAGTTAGATCTTAAGACCAATGATTGCTGCTTTTTGTTAAAACTAACATGAATCATAATTAAGATGCAATAAAGAATGTACGCGAATTAATGTGAAAATAGTGAAGTTACAATATAACAATGTGAACAATTAAAAAGGAAAACTTTGAGCACATTGTCAAATGTAGTGAAACATTGAACGAACGAAAAATCATAATTAGGGATCATGGATTGAGTTTAAACACATGGCTGGCGAGCTTATGTGTGTGATGCGTGTATAGGGCCTAGGAGAGACTATGGATGATTAATCGATCATGATGAATTCCAAATACTCAATCAGATTGCCAAATGTGTGTGGTGTTCATATCGGGTCTGCATTCACAGTTTGAGAGTAGTCTCTGAGTGGGGTCATTAGTAACCAAAGTATCATCCATAAGACTCCTGAGCTCTAGTAGATCTCCATTCTTCTTCTTTCTCCTGGAAGTATATATATTTTTAATGCTCAACAAACATGTCCACACATAGAATTGAAAGTAAATCAAACTAATAAACATAACTAAACGTTCTTCATGAAAACTGAGTTAAGCACATTATCAACTTAACAAATAGTCCATATTGAAATTAGAATTCAATGTAAAACTAAACAGTTAAGAAACCATCCACACGATGGAGGGATCGCCTTCAACAACAAAGAAAGTACTAATGGCTATTTGATCATGAGGATCACGTAGCATGGTTCCGTAAGTATCGAATCCTAGCGGCTACAAATTGAAGATCTAGTTATATGGTTCTCTGGTATCATTCTGGCAGAATAACGTTGAGTAAAGCCATTTTGGTTGTAAATTTCTCTTCCGGGAGAGAGCATTCTAAAAAGAAACATCTGTGATCTGATAAGCGTAAAAGCCACCAGGTGGAACCTAGTTTTACAGAATGGTCAGCATATAAGAAACACATTCCAAGTTTTGTCGCATATTCAACAGCTCGGCCGTAGTTAGTCGAGGACCAACGCCTTTCTATAGGCAGTCCAAATCTATTAGCATGGTCTTGAGACATAGCTGGTGTATAGATTAAGTCCTGAGCCAAACCACTTGCTCTGATTTGACCAAGTTGTAATATAGCCAGAGCGTACGACAATGGGACCTCAAAAGAGGGAGATGCCTTCGGCTTTTTTCAAAAGTGAGAGTGAAGTTGAGCATTTAATGAATTCACAGTTCTGAGTTTCATGTATGTGTTAATCATGACACCGTCGGCAAGGATGCTAGTGTTGTGAGCTGTAATAGCGTCTAAATCGTCGGTTTCAACGCGATCACGGAGAAACAGTGAGCGTGATAAAACGTACTTTAATACATTGTAAACACTGTTCCAATAATCGTCACACTACATATAAATTATGGTGGGGTATCGTGTAGCGACATCGTGATTGTAAAAGACACCTAGTAATTTGTTGATCTTCATCTCAACGATCATATCTTCGTTACCAATGGTAGCCAACTCTGGTTTGCTAGTTTCAAATGCATGGTATACATGCTCTGGCTCCCGAGGTAATACCGCCTTTTGCTTCGGTTGAGGAGATGAATCCGATCTTGCCTTGAGAGGTTGGGAAATCCCAAGAGTATTAATGGTCGGTTCACGAGCTCCTTCAGGGTTTTCACTCGTCATCCTGGGTACGGTCACAACTTCGTAGAGCGTGCTTCACACGTACAGTGGTAGGGTGATTAAAACGTGGGTAACTATGTAACTTAAACCTACAGAAAAAGTTTGAGACTTAATCTATACACCAGCTAAGTTTCATTGTCGTAGAAAGGCGTTGGTCCTCGGCTAACTACGACCGAGCTGTTGAATATGAGACAAAACTTAGAATGTGTTTCTCATACGCAAACCATTTTGTAAAACTAGGTTCCACCTAGTGGCTCTTATGCCCATCAGATCACGAACGCTTCTTTTTAGAATGCCCTCTCCTAGAAGATAACTTTACAACTAATATGGCTTTACTCGCAACGTTATTCTGCCAGAATGATGCCAGAGAACCATATAACCCGATCTTCAATTTGGAGCCGCTAGAACCAATACTTACAAAACCATGCTACGTGATCCTCATGATCAAATAGTGATCAGTACTTTCTTTGCTGTTGAAGGCGATCCCTCCATCGTGTGGACGGTTTCTTAACTGTTTAGTTTTACGTTGAATTCTAATTTCAATATGGACTATTTCTTAAGTTGATAATGTGCTTAACTATGTTTTTGCGAAGAAAGCTTTAGTTATGTTTATCAGTTTGATTTACTTTTCAATTCTATGTGTGGACATGTTTGTTGAGTATTAAAATAATATATACTTCCAGGAGAAAGAAGAAGAATGGAAATCTACTAGAGCTCAAGAGTCTTATGGATGATACTTTGGTTACTGACCACACTCAGAGACTACTCTCAAACTGTGAATGCAGACCCGATATGAACACCACACACATTTGGCAATCTGATTGAGTATTTGGAACTCATCATGATCGATTAATCATCCATACTCTCCTAGGCCCTATGCACGCATCACACACATAAGCTCGTCTGCCATGTGTTTAAACTCAATCCATGATCCCTAATTATGATTCTTCGTTTGTTCAATGTCTCGCTACATTTGACAATGTGCTCAAAGTATTCCTTTTTAATTGTTCACTTTGCTATATTGTAACTTCACTAGTTTCACAATAATTCGCCTACATTCTTTATTGCATCTTAATTATGATTCATGTTGGTTTTAACAAAAAGCAGCAATCATTGGTCTTAAGATCTGACTCATGATTGCCGCTTTTTGTTAAAATAGAAAATGGAAAATCAATGAGCAAAGTTACATGTAATATGAGATTCATGCATATAACGGAAAATAAAGTTCCGAAAAAATATCCACAAAAATATTAAAATTCTAAGGGACATTTACAAAAAAAAACGTGTAAACTCTCAAACACTAATTTTCCAAATTTGGAAACAAAGACATGAAATATGTGTTAATTATCTTATAGATACATTACTTGCAAAAGAATGATTTTTCAGTACCGGTGTCTTTAAAATCATAGCAGCCAGTGAGAGCCCTTTAAATAGTCACCATTAGCATTCATGATATTGATACACTTGAAAAATAGAAAATGCAAATATAGAGATAAATGCAATAAAACCAAAATCTCAGAATGGCACAGCAATGCGATCTTTTCTTCTGAGGCTATTTTCCTTGACAGAACCCAAGCTTCGTTTGGCTAGGATCATTCTTCTACCGCGGTTTTCCTAGATTGCGAGAACAAAAAAAAAAGCTGGAAATTTTTATTGCATGATTAGTTCAACTTTAGTTAAGGCCTAGGATTTAATCATCCTGATTATCATTGTTTTAGGCAAAAAATATCTAATAAAGGAATTTAATTCTAGGACAGAAAATTCGGAATACCAAGGGTATAAATGGTATTCTCCTAATACAACAAAATATTACACCACCATGGTCATGCATTTCTGAGCCGTCATTCTCCAAAAATTACCTACTTTATGGATTTGAGTTTTGTGGCAATAAGAGTCCAATTTATTTCAAACTACATCACTTCCAAACATGCTTGAATCCAACCTCTCTGAATCTTTATCTTTTAAATACCAAATTCAACAAGCAAGGTAAAAAAGAGATTTCAATTCCAGATGATAGAAAAAGAAAAAATAAAAGGTGGAACAAAACAATTCTCATAAACTAAATCCAATGACTAACTCAAGTCCTGATACCACTTCATGAGGACGGTGATAATAACTCTGAGATTGATCTAAATATTATGGTTTAAAAAATCATTAAAGGTGTAAGGCTTGAGGCGTGCCTCGATATGAAGCACATGAAAACAACCCGAGCCACCCTAGTAAAGTTTACGCCTTTTTATTTGAGTATGTGCCAAGAGGCTTTATGCTTCGATGCATGTGAGCCATGCATCTCAAACAACGTTTTAGAACAAATAATCAAAGCATATAAAATCATCATAGTATGAATTCAACTAGGATTGAAAATCATGATTCAAATCATACATGTAAATTCACAATTGTAAGAAAATGTATGAAAACCACGATCGAAAATGATTTGAATCATATCAAAATTTATTTGAACCATGAACAAATATGATTCAAACATAGTTTGAATATATCAAACACTTGATCAAGCAAGTCATGTTTGATCATGTTTAAACAAGGTTAGAATACATATTCAAACATGTGTTGACCTCAATTTTCGTGAGGTCTAGTATTCCTCTTAGGGTTTAGGATCTAGCCTTAGGAATCTCCCTTTGACTATCTTAGAACCTTAGAAGTGGGACCCGCCTCATTCTAGAAATTCAACCCACTTCCGTCCCCTTCTGGAGTTTCGCGTGTGTGGTATCAACTTCTAGCACTTAGAAGGATGAAACCAACATGAGGAAACCCAAAAGGGATTCCCTATAGGACCTTCCTGAGCCGTAGGGTGGCCTTTTGCACAATTCACACTCCCGCACGCACAAGCTTCGCAATTCGAAGAGTCGATACGTCCGATCGCCGCAATTTGCATCGCTTGCGCTGTTACCCGTCGAAGACTCAAATAAACCTTTTGAAACGATCAATCACGGATCGAAATTTTGTAAAATTTAAATTTCGGCGCGTTTTGACCCGATTGTCGATGACGTCGTGCGAGCGACCCCGAATGACGAAACGGACTGCGCCAACGCGTCCGGAACGTCGAATTTGCCCGGGGAGGACATCCATTTTGTCGCGTCGCCGCGCGCGAGTAAATTGTGTTTTAATATATATATATATATATATATAT
>JXCR01127088.1:0-13975 GCA_002079205.1 Phalaenopsis hybrid cultivar
TCTTAAGTAAATTTTTTTAAAAGTTAAATTCCTGAGTTTTATTTCTTTTCCTTACGTTTCTTGTGGGATTGAAACAGGGGTTTTCAAGGAAAACTCTAAATAAAACTTGAAATGATATGTATACTTGCATAATACCCATATTGAGAATACTATTGATCTAAATTTTGTAATATTATATTTATTCTCACTAGCCATTAAGTATAATTTGGGTCAAGTTTTTTGTATATTAAGGAACATAAAAATCTGCATAATTGCGGGTTGGGTCAATACCTTGGTCACACGAGATGATCAGGCTTTCTTTAAGTATAAAATTCTCTAACTATATATAGTTGCCTAATTAGAGTGATGAGTACTTCTTTTCAAGGGGTTCTGTTAGACTCACAATTGGGATCCTTTCAGGAGAAACATAATATAAAACTTGGGGTCACACGAGATGATCAATCCTTCTCCTCTACCACTATGAGTGAGGTCAGGTGAAGGCTTTTATCGATTCTGTGATTTAAAAAAATAGGTTAGATAAATTGATCTAGCTCTACGAAATAGGTCAGGCTGGACTTTCCTCAGCTATATCATTTCTAATTTATCTGGTCTAGTTTTTCTTCTTAGTGAATTGTTAGCTTTTTCTACTCACTATCTCCCCAAACTATTTTCAATAAATCTCATTAATGGAGTTTCTTTATAATTAGACACTTTTGGCAGGTTATACACCCCGATCAAACCCTGCCCAGTTTATCTAGCCTGGATAAGTTTTTTGGTGGGAAATTAGCTTTGACTACTGACCACCTCCCCCAGCTACGTCCAGTAAATCTGGATCAGTAAGGTTTCTATGGTTAGCTAGTTTGGTTAAGCTAGACACTCCTTTAATAATGCCATGTCCAGTGTGTCTGTCGTGGTTGAGACTTTTCTGTTTTTTTTAAGACGACACCTCAGCTATAGATCTTAGACCATTTAGCATGTGTTAAGTGGAACACTTCTAAGATTATTCTTCTAGACTGGTTATTTCTTAAGAAACGGTTGGTTGACATTTTTTATATAGGATGGCTCGGATCTGATGAAAGGATCTCATTCCTTACACTACATGAAATGTCGCCACCAGACTGTCACTACCTCCATTACCAATTCTTTGTGCTTGTTGAATGTCGTCTTTTTTTAGTATGATTGTTTTGAAGGAGTCACCAGTTTGTTTAAATATTATATTACCCTAGTGTCTAAATAACTTATTTTCTTAGATCACACGATCGACCTTATGATATTAAGAAACTTGAAGAAGAGGGAAAATGACAAATGAAATTAAAAAATAGATAAGAGAAAAATATGGGGAGAACTACATTGTGTAAACAATTGTACAGAAAACATTGAAGTTTTGACTCCCGAGATACTTGTACAAAGAAAACCACATGAAAATCTCATAACCAGATATTTAGACATAATGCCTATTCTTAGTTTCTCATTCTTCCATAAGAGAGAGCTCTTATATTTAATTATATCTTAAATAGTTAAAATTACATCAAAAACCTTTGATTACAATTAACAATTGTTCTTGAAGAAGATATATTCAAACTATAGATTTGTCAATGTTCTTTATATCATCTCTAGTAACGGTAAAGAATATTATTGCTCCTATTTGGCACAACACATTTAGCATACTTCCACAATAGAATTTTAATACTTATTACTGAAGCATGATAAAAAAAAAAAAGAATAATTTACTTATATAGCTTTCATCTTGCAAGTAGTTAGTTAAGTTAATTAGTTGCTTACTTCATTTTCAAACATCAAAAATTACAAAAAGAACCAAATTTTCATTCCTATTAGAGCCTCTTAAGTTTACTTAAGAATATTTTGCGAAGTAGATTTTTGTGATCTAAACTTTCTAGTTTAGTTTAAGGTGCATATTGCAGTTTTCCTTGTGGTTTTGATATTTCGGGCTTAATCAAGAAGTCCTATATTACTTGATAATGATGTGCATACTTGCGTAGTATCTCATATTTAAATATTATACTTCTATTCTTATTTGTTTCATAGTGAAAAACTTACTTAGTTTTTTCTTTGGATCAAGTATTTAACATTCTTGCAAATTAAGAATAAATATTAAGGTAATTTAACATATAATCGCATACATAGCAGTTTACATCTATCTAAAAAATCGAGATCAGTTAGCTTGCACTTAAGCAAAAGGTCTTGGCATTTGGACGCCAATGCACAATTTTTTAAATTTTCAGTTCTAAGTAACATGCACTTCTAGCCTAAGTCATTACTTATAAATGGTCCTATAAATCTTTAATAACTATTTTCTTCTCCTTCAACTCTCCTCTTCCCAAGATTCACCAATCTTAACTAATTTGATTCAACACAAAATAACACAATTTTTTTCACAAACAAACCCTTATATTAATTCACAAACATTTTGAATGCATAGATTCTCAACCCAACGAGTATTTAATGATATAGTTCCTAACACAAAGACTAAAAAATCATAACATTAAAAACATACTAAACAAATTTAACATAATTAAACAAACACTAAAGACACAAACACTAAAAAAAAGAACTTAATTCTACTCTCCTTCTAGTGGAATGAATCTTGGTCTATCATTAGTCTCTCCTTGGGCATTAGAAATGCAAATATGATAGAACGAATGGTGGTTAAGAACTCTGGTTGAGTCTTATTCAATCCATTTATTTCTCAAATACATAGCCTTATTCGTTTCTTCCAAAAAGCATGTATGGCTAGCTTGCCTCTTAAGTTGTCATCCCATATGCTCCAGATGTGTGTTTACTTCCATTACTTTTGCTTCAATTGAAGCCAAGCTAGCCTCAATTTTAGTGATTTTCTCTACAATCCTTCTAATAATAATGGCTAAGAAATTGTTGAAAAACTCTTGTGCACTCTAACTATTGAATTTATTCTTCATAGGTTCCTCCTTCTACAAATCACTCTCCCAAGATGACAACTCTTAAAAAACTCTCACAATTCACTTAGAATTTTAGGTTAATTTGAAGTGTGAAGGTATTTCTCCTCATACCCTTCTATTTATAGGCTCTAGATCACGCCTAAAACCTCTAAACATGTTCTCCGACCATGATCCCACATTTAAATCCACCAAACCACATTTAAAACTTCTAGAAATGTCATTTAGAACATTTAATAAACTATCACGCTTAAGCACCGAAGGCTGGCGCTTAAGCGCTAGTGCTTAATTTAGCACATGCCACTTTAATGCCTGAAAGCTCATTCTAACATGTCTAAGTCATCCTTTAAGGTCTTAAAATCATTATTAAATCACTATACATTCAATATACTACCAAGATTTTCTAAATCAAACACAACAACATAATATTAAAAAAAATGCACAGATAACTACGGGTTGCCTCCCACAAAGTGCTTAGTTTAACATTATCAACCCAATGTAACCAGTGCTTATTCTGATTGACCCAACAACATAAGATCATTTGATTTAAGTTTATCCCAAAAAAGTAGGTTTCGGGCTGTAATCATTAACTTTGAATATTTTATCAATTTTAAGATATTTGATATCCATAGCTCTATAGGGATAAACTTTTATCACAAGGAATGGGCCCACACACCTAGACTTAAGTTTGCCTAGAAATTATCTTAATATTGCATTATATAGCAAAACTTGTTGCATTGGCTCAAAATTTTTAGTAAGAATCTTTCGATCATGCCACATCTTCATCTTCTCTTTATAAATCTTAACACTTTTATAAGATTTTTTTCTTATCTCTTCAAGCTCATTTAATTGTAATAGTATTTTCTTAGCAGCACCCTTTAAATTGTAGTTAAATTCTTTAATGGCCCGATATACTTTTTTTCTCTAGCTTAACTGGTAAGTGACAAGCTTTCCCAACTATTAGTCAGTGTGGGGACATTCCTATATGAGCTCTATATGCTGTCCTATAAGCCCACAAAGCGTAGAAAAGTTTGACTGACCAACCCATTTTTCTTTGATTCAGAGATTTTTCTAATATTATTTTAATTTCACTATTGGATTTTTCAACCAAACATTTGTTTGAGGATGATTTGCATTAAAAATTAGATGGTTAATATGATATTTCTTTAACAATTTCTCCATTATTGCATTTCTAAAATGACATCCTCGTCAGTTATGATCACTCTCCGCATCCCAAATCTATAAAATATATTCATTTTTAAAACCTTTGTAAAACTTTGAGCATCACATCAAGGTAAAGCAACAACTTCTATCCATTTTGATACATAGTCTACTGCTAACAATATATATAAATTTCTGAAAGATATTATAAATGTTCCCATTAAATCTAATCTCCAAAAATCAAATATCTCAACTTTGAACACATAATTCAGGGGCATCTCATTTCTCCTAGACATATTGCTTACTCATTGACATCGATCATAAGTTTTGATGTAAGTGTTACCATCTCTAAAGATTGTCGCCAAATAAAATCCAGATTGCAAAATTTTACATGTTATTTTATCAACACCAAAATGTCCCTCAAAATCGGAATTATGACATATTTGGACAATTTCATGAGTTTCTTATAAAAGCACACATCTTCGAGTAATAAGAACATTTCCTTATTTATATAAAAATGGGTCACCCCAAAAAAAAGTCTTAGCTTAAGATAAAACTTTCCTTTTTTGTTGGTATGTCATTTCATCGGGTATAATATCACTAACAATGAAGTTCACAATGTCGGCATACCATGAAACACGCCACTTATTAACATTTAACAATTTTTCATCGAGAAAATGTTCATTAATCTCTTTTTCAAAACAAAGTTGTTTTTTTAATTCAAGCCTGGACGGATGATAAGCAATTTGATTCTCAGCTCCCTTCTTATCTATTATTTCAAAGTATAATTCTTACAAAAGGAGAATCCATCTAATAAATCATGGATTTGCATGCTTCTTTCTCGTTAAATACTTATCAGTAGAATGATCAATATGCACAAAACATTTAGTTTCAAATAAGTTTCATCGAAACTTATCAAAAGCATATACTACTGCTAATAAGTCTTTCTCAGTTGTGGTATAATTAATCTTAGCTTCATTAGGAGTTCTACTAGCATAGCAGATTACTTTGAAAATTGTATCATCTTTTTTTGTCCTAAAACAGCTCTCATAGCATAATCACAAGCATCGCAAAATAGTTCAAAAGGTTTTTCCAAACCCGGTGAAACAAAGAATGTTTTAGTGCCTAATTTTTCTTTTCATGACTCAAAACCGTTTAGGCACTCCTTATCAAAATTACAAATTACATCTTTTCAAGTAAATCAAATAGAGGCTTAGCAATTTTTGAAAAGTCTTTAATATACCACATGTAGAATCCAACATGTCCTAAAAAACTACTAATTTCCCTCACACTTTTTGGGTAAGGTAAATTAGGGATCACTTAAATTTTTGCAGGGACCATATCCATACCATTTTTTCAAATCTGTTGTTCTAAAATAATTCCTCTTACGACCATAAATTAACTTTTTTCCCAGTTAAGTACTAAATTTGTTTGTTCACAACGCTTAAGAACTTTTGATAAATGTTCCAAACATGATAAAATGAAGTTCCAAACACAAAAAAAAATCATCCATAAAAACTTCTATTCCATTTTCAATTAAATCACAAAAAATAACCATCATACATCTTTGAAATGTAGTAGGGGCGTTACATAAAATAAAGGACATTTATCTAAAAGTAAATGTATCATAAGGACTGATAAAAGTTGTTTCCTCTTGAACCTCAGGAGCTATTTGTATTTGATGATAACCAGTATATCCATCCAAAAAATGAAAGAGTTTATTCCCAGCTAGTCTATCCAACATTTAATCTAGAAAGTTTAATGGAAAATGATCTTTCCTATTGGAGAGATTTAATTTTCTATAATCAATGCATATTTCCCTCCTTGTGACTTGTTGATATACCAAAGTAAAGTGTTGTTTTAAGTATACATTTAATGCTTATTTCTTGTGATATTTCTCTTTAAAGAAGGGTATTTTCATTTTTTCATAGGTATATCAATTTTAGGCATTTGGAGCGAAAGTAGCAAAAAGGACAAATTTTGGAGTCAGAATAGTGAATTTTGTGATTCTGACACCTGAAGCGCCACTTTGCAGACATCTGGTACCTGAAGTGCCATATCGGTGCCTAAAGTGCCATTTTATAAAGAGCCAGATTTGGCACCTGAAGTACTAAAACCCAAAATAATGCGATCTTAAGCAAGTTGGCACCTGATGCACCAGAACCAACACCTGAGGTGCTAGAGATGACCTAATGCAAATTATGACAATTCGAGACGACTTTTGCTTGAATTTGGAAGGGACCACTTATTCTAAATGCCATAAAGTGTGATTCAATGCATCTAAATACATTAGAAGGTTCTTTTACGAATGGATATGTCTCTTTGATAAAAAAACATCTTTTGAAATTCAAAAGGGTTAACTTTTGGATAGAATTTTGGAGGGAATTTTGAACTCTTTTTAGGGGAATACAACCTCTAATAAAAGAGAGGGAAGTCTAGGGCATGAAAAGAGAGACATGAAGGGGAGTTCAAAGGGTTCAATTGAGGCATGAGAGAGAGAGAGAAAGTGAAGGGCTTGGAGATTTTATTCAAGGATTTTAAGAGGAGAGGGAAGGTGAGAGATTTCTTCTTCATTACTCTTTTAAGGGAGAATTGAGAGTTCTTGTAAAGAGGCAAAATGATTGAAGGAACTTCTAGGGATTTGCTTGGGAAGGATTGTGAGATAAATTGTGTCTTTTTATTTCTTTGTTTTTGTAAACTCATTTTTATATATGAAATTCGTGTTTTGTTATTTCTTTCTAATGAATTCTGAGCAGTCTTCTTTATCCTTCTCCCTACTTTGAGATATGGTTTTGTGAAGATCTAATTTGTTTGTACAGTTTTAAATGTCAATAATATGTGATTATTCAAGCTCTGATATTATTTACTTTTAAATTTGGCTAATTAAAATGTTAAAATGTGTTGAGAAACATATGTTCCGAAAGAGCTATGATTTCTATAACATGGTGTGAGTCACATTTAATTCCATGGAAGAGGATGTCATTCATGGGGTTGAGTGAAAATAAATTAGAAAATATACTTGTTGGATGCAGAATTAGAGCTTTTAAGCTGATTGATTAAAATACCCAATTTGGTCCAGTTGATTGGAAACTAATCCGAGATTGTTAGCCCTCAGGTGAGGGAGTAGTGGGAGCTCTAGAGTGGTAGCCTGTATCCTCCAAATCTAGCCATGGAACTAAAGACCAAACTTTGAGTTAGTCAATGTTCTTTACGCAGTTAGAAGAGAGTAAATAATAGGATTTGTCATATTTAGCACAAAACAATATTTATATATTTTTAAATGATTTTAATTTCTTCACAATCCATATACTCATTGTCAAGGGGAAGGATGTTTTTTTAAGTTTGAACTGTTCATCACAAAAACTTGGTTTAGTTTTTGTAAGTTTGCTTTTCAAAGTAAATTAGTTTAATTAACTTAGTTCTCTTAACTGCATTTTATTTATTTCTTGAGCGATACATATACTTGCATTATTATTAGAGGATTTGGTAGTTTGAATATTTTTAAAATATAACACTATTTTTATTCAAGTTATTTTTTGGGGTTTACATTACGTAATCATTATTATAACTGTCGTATGTATTTTGTAATATTGAAAAATATTTGCAAAAGTAACACACAAAAATTTTCCTCATCACTTGTCTTGTTGGTATTAACTCATTATGTTCATTCATAGTCACAATCACTCCTCCTTCCTTAGAAAAATAGTGAATTGTACTAACCCATGCACTATCTAAAATAGGGTAGATAATTCCAGCATCTAATCATTTTAAAATCTCTTTCTTAATAATTTCTTTCATAACAAGATTTAATCTCCTTTGAGGATTAGCCCTGGGTTTGCAGTTCTCTTTTATGTGAATTTTATGCATACAAATTGAAGGTCTGATTCCTTTTATATCAACAACTATCCATCCAAAGGCTTTCTTGTAACTCTTTAAAGTTTTCATTAAACTCATTTCTTATTCTGTAGTTAATTTTGAGGAAATTATAACAGGTAATGTGAGGAATCACCTAAAAAGGCATACTTTAAATGTTCTAGAAGTAACTTCAACTCAAGCTCAGTAGGTTTTGCAATTGTTGGAAAAAAAGATTTATCTTTTTCTGTCGTGTCTAAAACATCAAAAATTTCTCGAACATAATTTGAATCCTCCTTACAAAATTCTTTAAATTGATCTAATTCCTCTTCTTGCTCGTGTTCTAAATCTTTCATTTCCATTTTTTTTCATACGTTGCTTTCAAATGGTAGTCACTTTGATTTATTATCACATTCATTCTACATCATTCGTCATCTTTACCTTTTGCAGAAAATTTCATTTATTTAAAAATATTAAATGTAACTGTCTCATCATTGACTGCATAGTTAATTCCTCCTTTTGCACAGTTATCATTGCTCTTCCTGTAACTAGGAAAGGTCTCTCCAAAATGATAGGTATCTCTTTATCTTCCTCCATATCTAGCATAATGAAATCAATAAGAAAGATAAATTGATACATTTTCACTAAGACATCTTCTATAACTCCTTCAGGATATGTTATTGAATGATCTGCTAAATGCAGAGTTATAATAGTAAGGGATATTTCTCCTAATCCCAATCTTTTGAATATTGACAATGGCATAAGGTTAATGCTTGCACCTAAATCACATAAAGCTTTCCCATAAAATTTGTCTCCTATCGCACATGGAATTATTAAGCTACTAGGATCTTTAAGCTTTTTATGAAGCTATTTTTGAATTATAGCACTGCACTCCTCAATAAGTACAACAATGTCGTTATCTTTGAACTTCCTTTTCCTGTTAAGAATATCCTTCATAAACTTCACATAGCTTGGCTTTTTTTCTAAGGCTTCAACAAATGGAATATTAATTATAAGCTTCTTAAATATTTTTAGAAATTTTGAAAATTGTTTATTCAACTTTTGTTGACGGGTTCTCTGAGGAAATTGAGGTGGTGGTTTTTCCAAGTCAACTTCAAGTGGAGAAGTAGGTCTCTCTAAACCTTTCGGAGCAAACTCTTCATGCTCTTAAATTTTTTCTCTCTCTACTTCAATCTCTTTTTGAACTCTACCTTCCAATTTTCTTTCACTTCTAAGTTGAACAATTTTTACTTGCTCTTTATTCTGATCTTTAGGATTTACTTTAATATTACTAAAAAGTGTTCCTTCGGATTTATTAGTTAATGAATCTGCTATTTGTCCCAATTGATTCTCAATATTTCTAATTATTGCTCGTCGACCTTGTAACTAATTTCTCATTTGTAACACCACTTCTTCTATAGACAAATTTTTCTCCTTAAACTGTGGATTACTATTAAAACTTGGAGGATAAGTAGGTTTATAATTACTATTTCATTGGTTGTTCCAGTTTCCCACTGGGTTTACTTGGTTTTTCCCCCATTGTTGATTATTACTACGTGAAGTATTATTCCAGTTAATGTTGTGATCGTTCTTCTAACTTGAGTTATAATAGTTTGAGTATGGGTTATTCTGTTTGTTTTTTATGACAGTTAAAGTTTCTAATGATGCTTGAGAATCTACCATTTGGCCTAATGAATTCTATTTAATCATTGCAATTGGTTGAGAAAATTTAATTCTAAATTGGTTTAACATACTTAAAATTACAACAACTTGATTTGCTAACATTGCAAAAGCATTAGTCATGAAAATTGACTACTTTCTTAGGAGTTGCCCTTTTGGAAGGCCATTGAAAATTATTTGCAGTCATTTATTCAATTAAAGTATAAGTGTCATGAAACGATTTTGACATCAATGAACCACCACTAGCGACATCAATAATAGATCTAAGAGATCCAGCTAATCCATTATAAAAAGTTTAAATTATTAACTAATTTGGTATAGCATGGTGTGGACACTTTCTCAGTAGCTCTTTAAATCATTGCCATGCTTCATAATTAGATTCCCCTTCAAACTGACAAAAAGATGTAATATCATTTCTAAACTTTGAAATTTTTTATGGTGGAAAATATTTAGCAAGGAATTTTTACACTAAATCACCCCAACTTTTGATAGATCCATGTGCTAACAAATGTAACCATATCTTAGCCTTATCCCTCAGTGAGAAAGGAAAATGTCAAAGTCTTATAACATCATCTGATATACCATCATATTTAAATGTAGCACAAATTTCTAGAAAATTGGCAAGATGTAAATTTGGATCTTCAATTAGTGCTCCCCTAAACTTATTATTTGATACCATTTGAATAATAGCTGGTTTAAGTTCAAATGTATTAGCCACTACAACATGTTTTTGAATATTAAAATGAAGTTCATCCACAGTAAGGTTTGCATAATCTCTTAAAGGTTTAAACTCTTGATGAATTTCAGCATTTTGATTAGTTTGATTTAAAATTTCTTGAATATTTTGATTTTTTTCAGTAATTTTTAATTTTTTAATTTTTATAAATGTTCTCTCTAATTCAGAATCGTAGGGCACAAGTCTTATAGTACCTGAACTACGCACACATTACTACTAAACAAATAAAATAAAAACATAAAAATAAGAATTTATATGAAAACAACACTACAATATTACTGTAATAAATCTAAAAAGTTTAAATAAGACTTTATAAAAAAATAGAAATTTGCATTCTAAAAAATTCTTCAAAAATTTTGTTTTTATCACTGGCAACAGCGCCAAAAACTTGATCTCGATTCTCTTTATTTCTATTAATGTGATGAATGTGATTATATCTTTAATTTCTCGAAGCAAATAGGAATACAATTATAATATTTAGATATGGGATACTACGAAAGTATACGCATCGTTATCAAGTACTATAAAAAATTTTTATTAAGCCCCAAATAATGAACCCACAAGGAAAACTACAATATGCACTTTACAAAATAGAAGAAATTAGATAACAAAATTCCATTTAGCAATAAATTCTTACTTAAACTCTATAATCTAAAATAAGAACGAAAGTTTGATTCTTTTTGTAGTTTTTGATAATTAAAAATAAAGTAAGCAACTAACTAATTTAACTAGATATTTGCAAAAAGAAGGCAATATGAATAAAGTATATTTTTCCTTATTTTGAATCAGTAACAAGTATAGGAATTCTGTTGTGAAAGCTTTCTAATTGTGTTGTGACAAATAGAAGCAATAATATTCTTTATCTTTACTAGAGATGTTATAAAGAAGTTTAGCTAATTTATAGTTTGAATAGCCTTGAAGACAGGTTAAGTAAGGAAGATACTAGCTCTCACTTTAGATTTCTCTCTTCTCCCTCCACTTCGGGGCTAACATCTCATTTTATAACCTAATATTATAGAACAAATTGGGGGCTTTAGCCTGTCACTCTAAAGTTCTCTAATTCTACACCCTCAAAGTTTATTTCCCTATTTATATGCACTCAACCCCATGAACTACATTCTCATCCATGAAATTAAATGTGATTATTACCATATGTTAACTGAGAGAATACCATCTCGAATCATATATGTTCTCACAACAAGTATTAACATCTTAATTGACCAAATCAAGAAGTAAATGAAGTACAACGTTTAAAATCATCACAACTTCTTCCAACATTAAAGATTAATGCTTCACAAAACTTTCATCCAATACTTAATCACTTTTCATTTTAAGGACAACATAAAAAAACAACAACTCAGAATTCATGGAGAAAACATAACCACACTTAAGTTTGAAAGTAGAAATCATGCACACAAACAAGAAGTTTAACATAAAACCAAATGAGTCACAAAGATAAAAAAAACTTATCTTAAAATCCTCTCCACCAAATTCTTGTAGTTCCTTTGAATCTCTTCCTTCACTTATAATACAAACTACAAATTAAAAAAAAAGTTGGGTAGTGGCAGTGGTGATAGGCAGCGGCGACGGCGGCAGCGACAGCGTGTGTGGTAGTTGGCTCTGGATCTTTTGGATGATGACTCTTTTTTATTAATGGATTCAAGTCATTTTTTATAATTTTCTAAAAGGTTCCTTGGTTTTTCTTCAAAATGTGTCCTCATTTAAGGAATCTTCTAGAATTTTCCTCCTTTCAAAAACCAATTAAATGATTTTTTGTGTCCATTAACTTTTTCCCACGTTTTCACTAAGGGTTGCTTCAAGCATCTCTTCAAAAACTCATCCAATTTTAGTGAATCATCAAGTAACTACTTCTGGTGCTTAAGCATGGGGTACTTGACACTTAGGTGCGGCTCTCTCTGTTTAACTTGCGCATGAGCGCCGGTCCTGGGTGCTTAGGCGCCTCAATTCATTTTTGCACCTTCTTCAATTTTTGCTCCATATTTGATCCTTTTTCACTTCTTTTACCATTTTTTTATCAATTTGATTGAACCTGAAAGAAAAACACACAATTGCCTCTCATAAAAGCACAAGTTCTCAAAATTAGGTATAAAAATGTGTACATAAAGATTATATATTTTAAATGTATCAAGGTCCTAAGGTACTGAATCCAACACTTTCTTTCAAGTTGGAATTTTTTTGTTGATTTTTTCATAATTAATCAAAGAGGTGGGATCGGTCAGTCACTATTTTGGTATCAACCCATGTTGAACAAGATTTTGAACATAAAAGGAATAACGATCAAGTTCCATTAATTTTAAGAAATTTTCATCTTATTGTTTTACATTATTTTAGGACTATAAGAAGAACAACCAAGTTAGAAATTAATAGGTTTCATGCCTTCACCATGTACCTCCTTGACCACCAAACTCGCAATATCTCAAAATTTCACATTGTCGATGCAGAGACTTCTTTCAATTCTCTACTTGGAAGGTCATGGATTCACGAGCATAATATGGTTTCATCATCCTTACATCAATGCAGCAAATATTTTAAAGAATGACAAGAACAATGTATTAAAGGAGATTTACAACCGTTCTCAGAACATGAAGTGGGCATTCATGAGAATGCCGCCTACTACGCACCTCCAAAGAGAACATTTTTTTTATGAAGTTGTAACGAATGAAATACAAGACTCAGAATGGTCACAATGAAAAGGCAATTCAACTCTACTTCGACAATCTACTATCGTCTCTTCACAATGAGGTGGTAGAGGTTCTTTTAACCCATACAACCAAGTTCAAGGCCGGGGATGTGGAGGAGGAAGAACCAATCCAATTGTTGGACGGACTAGGTCGACCTTCAACATCGACATTGAAGAAAGTTTTGATGAAGGAAGTTTTGAGGAAGAAATGATGATGATAAAGCAAAAGAAACCTCAATACCAGATCTCCTTGGAAGACGTGGAAAAGGATGAATATAAGTTGATGTATGATTGGATCAACCACTATTTGAACGCCATGACTCTTACTCCGATCTAACCTTAAAAGGTTGAGAGTTTAGAGGTGAAGGAAGTTTGTAGTGTTGGTTTGAAGCTGATCAAGTTTTACCGTGTTTCCTCTTCTCCTAGTTCTGAAAATCCATAAATTTGAATGATGATTCTAATGAATTGATAGAATTACCTTTTGGTTACTTTCTCCATGTGTACAAAAGTTAATTCAACAGGGATATGTGACTAAAAAGTACCAAAAGATAAGCTAAAAATTTTAAATATATGTGGAATGTTAAAAGTTGAATTCCTAATTCAAAACAGGGTCTCTGATTTCGTACTTTAGGACCAGTTGGTGATTCAAAATTTTGTATGGTTAACTAATGAATTAGAAAAGGACTACCTCAATGTAGAGAATGACTCTCAAGAACAGTTAATAGATGATGCTCTGCTAGAACTTGAACAAGAGATTAAGTCAATGGTTGACGAGTGTCGGCACTATTTTTGGTGTGGGGTTTGCCCGTAAGAAGCTGTCGGTCATCGGAATCGAAATCCCGTTGCCCGCTTCGGGAGGACATTAAAAAATTTAGTTTTGAAAAATATGGAGTCAAACTGACTCCATAATTTTCATAGTTTAAATGAAAGAGC
>JXCR01127093.1:4067-32663 GCA_002079205.1 Phalaenopsis hybrid cultivar
TATTTTTATGAAAAATAAGGTGTTCGTGAAAATGTTTTGTTGTGTTGAATATATTTCATATGTTATTTGTTTAATTGTTAATGTATTGTTTGTTGTGTTGCGTATGCAAAACAAAGGATCTGCAGGACTTGTGCTTTATGACCCCGAGTTTGAAAAAAAGAAAAAAATAAAAATACAAAGAAGACTCGAAAAAATAGAAATGAAAATGGAAAACTTTCAAGATAATAACTTGGAAAATCATCATACTTCATTGAGGGATTACGTAAATTCTACGACAAATAAAATTCACTCAAGTATACAAAACCCTGTCGTAGAAGCTGACTCATTTGAAATAAATCCTGAGTTATCCAACTGGTGCAGAACATCAGTTTGGAGAACTCTCTTTGGAGGATCCTTATTTACACTTATCAAATTTTATAGAACTTTGTGTTATATTTCATTATAACGGTATGTCAGATGATGCTGTTAGACTAATGCTGTTTTCCTTTCTCACTAAGGGATAAAACTAAAATGTGGTTATACTCATTAGCACTTGACTCTATTAAAAATTGGGAGGAGTTAACTCAGAAATTCCTAANTTGTTTTCCTTTCTCAGTAAGGGATAAAACTAAAATGTGGTTATACTCATTAGCACTTGACTCTATTAAAAATTAAGAGGAGTTAACTCAGAAATTCCTAACTAAGTATTTTCCACCTCAAGGACTACTAAACTTAAAAAAGATATTATCTCATTTTGTCAGTATGAAGGGGAATCAATATACAAAGCTAACTTAGAAAAGATATTATCTCATTTTGTCAGTATGAAGGGGAATCAATATACGAAGCCTGGGAGAAAGATTTAAGGAACTCCTAAGGAAGTCTTCACATCATGCTCTGCCTGATTGGTTAATCATTCAAAATTTTTATAATGGGTCAGTTGAATCCCTTAGGTTTATAATTGATGCTGGTGGTGGTGGATCATTAATGTCAAAACCATTTGTTGAAGCGTATGCGTTAATTGTAGAAATGGCTACAAATAANGAAGTCTTCACATCATGCTCTGCCTGATTGGTTAATCATTCAAACTTTTTATAATGGGTCAGTTGAATCCCTTAGGTTTATAATTGATGCTGCTGGTGGTGGATCATTAATGTCAAAACCATTTGTTGAAGCGTATGCGTTAATTGTAGAAATGGCTACAAATAAATTTCAATGGCCCTCTACAAGGGTAAATCCTAAAAAGGTAGCCAGTGTTCATGATTCAGATGTGATTACAATTCTTGCATCTCAAGTTGCCGCAATATCAAGGAAGTTGGACCAATTTGGAATGAATCAGCCTCAACTCACTCCAGTAAGTGAGGAAAGTTCANCTGTATGAGTGAATAGCCCAAGTAAAAAAGACAAGTAATAGAATGTTTATTCTCTGCATAAAGAATGGTATAATGAAATGCTTGAAGACTTGCATATAAGATTCTTCATGAATTTGGCACATGAGGCTCGAACATTTAAATTTTGGAGATTTAATTAATATGTTAAGGAAAGGAATGGTATATGGGTTGCCAAATATCAATCATCCAAATCAAATTTGTGAAGAAAGTATATTTATAAAGCAACCTAGAAAAAGTTTTCCAAATGAAGTTTTAGAGCAAAGAATCCTCTTCAATTAGTCCTCATGGATGTATGTAGGTCTATTGTTCCAACATCCATTGATAAGTAGTGCACGTTATTTCCTTATCACTACTGATGATTATTCAAGAAAAACTTAGGTCCGTTTTTTTAAAGAAAATATAGAAACTTTTATCAAATTAATTAAAGTTAATGCAAGTATGGAGAATGAAAAGTTTTATGTTAGTAAAAACCTTCCAATCAGATCGAGGTGGTGAATTTACATCTAAAAAATTTAAAGATTATTGTGAAGAGCATTACATTCGACATCAACTAATAAGACTTTTTTCACCATTACGAAAAGGAATAATTGTACCATTTTTAATATGTTAAGAATGGTTTGAAGCATGATTAAAACCAAGAATTTTGGGCTGAGGCAGTGGCATGTGCTATTTATATTCTCAATTGGTGCCACATCCTCATCTGATATGATAGTACTACGATGTATGCGGTTATATTCTTAATTTTTTCTTTTTTATAATTCTTACTTTGCAATGGTGTCAAAAACTTGACTTCGAAGCAAATAAGAATGCAATTATTTTATTTAAATATGGGATACTACGTAAGTATACATATCATTATCAAGTAATATAGAACTTTTTGATTAAGCCCTAAATATTGAACCCACAGGGAGAATTTCAATGTGTTAATTAGTCGGGAAAAATTAGATAAAAAATTTTCCTTTGCAAAATATTCTTACTCAGGTTATAGATGCTATAATAGGAATGAAAGTTTGATTCTTTTTGGAAATTTTAATAAACTAAACAACTAACTAAATTTAACTAGATAATTGTAAGATGAAAGCAATATAAATAAAATATTTTTTTCTTTATCATGAATCAGTATAAGTATAAGAAGTCTAATGTGGAAGTATTCAAAATGTGTTGTGCCAAATAGAAGCAATTGTATTCTTCACCCTTACTAGACATGCTATGAAGAACTTTGCCTAATTTAAAGTTTGAATAGTCTTGAAGATGGGTTAGGTAAGGAAGATACTAGCTCTCACTCTAGAGTTCCCTCTTCTCCCTTCACCTGGAAAGATAACATCTCGTATGAAAAGCTATACTTATAAACTAAATTAAGAGTTTTAGCCTGTCACTCTAAGTCCTCTAATTTTACACCCTTAAAAGTTTATTTTCTCATTTATTTGCACTCAATCATGTGAATTACATTCTCATCCATACAATCTCATGTGATTCTTACCATTAGCTGAGTGAGACAATACCATCATGGATCTTACATGTTCTCACAACAGATATTTACATCTTAATTGACCAAATCAAGAAGTAAATGAAGTACAAGGTTAAAAATAATCACAACTTATTCCAACATTTAAAATTAATATTTCATGCAAATTCCATCCAATACTTAATCACTTATCATTTAAGAAAAAAGATAAAGAAAACTACTCAGAATTCATGGAGAAAACACAACCACACTTAAGTTTAAAAATAGAAATCAAGTAAACAAAAAAAGAAGCCTAAATTAAAACCAAATATAGTCACAAAGAAAAAAATTATCTCAAATCCTCTCCACCAAATTATTGAAGTCCTTTTGAATCTCTTCTCTTTCTGTCTCTTACAATCTCTCTACTCACACACTACAACTCATTTCTTCTTCTCTCTAAAAAATATTCTAATTAATCTATGAGAGAGGTGTCAATGGCGTTTGAAGTGGTTAGGGGGCTTGGGGAGGTGCGGCTAGGGGTCTGGGTAGCATGGGGGTCTTTTCAATCCAATCCAAGTCTTCTTTTATAATTTCTAAAAGGTGTTTTGGTGTCTCTTCAAAATATGTCCAAATTCAATGAATATTCCAAGAGTTACCTCCTTTCAAAAGCCAATTGAAAGTATTTTTGTGTTCATTAACCATATCCCAAAATTTCACCAAGAGTTGTTTCAAACACCCCTTCAAAAATTCATCCAAATTCATTGAATCATCAAGTAACTACCTGTGATGCTTGAGCTCAAGGTATGTGGCGCTTAGTTGTTGCCTTCTCAGTTTACCTAGAGCTTAAGCGCCAGTTCTGAGCGCTTAGGAGCCACTGTACTTTTTCACACCTTCTTCATAGTTTCTCTAAATTTGATCATTTTTCACTCCTTTCACCATTTTTTCATCTATTTGTATTTGATTGTACTTGAAAGAAAAACACACAAATACCTTCCATTAAATAGCTATATCCTCAAAAATATGTATAACAATATGTACATAAATGCTATTTATTTTAGGTGTATCAGTTCCCAACTTCAAGCTTACATAATATGATGCATCAATAAACTTGGACATGAAGAAATACAAGTATTTGTAATCTGAGGGTGCTTGGGAGCATTGCATATGCACATATTCTTAAACAAAAAAGAACTAGTTTGGACGACATAAGCTCTAAACTCATCTTCATCTAGTATTATCATAAATATTATAAATTATTTGATTGTAACACTTTTAAAATTATTTCAGTAGGGTTGTGAGGTTTGATGAAGAAAGTGCATTGGATTGGTAAAGCCAAGTCACTCAAAAAGACGCATGGTTGCCTATAGAGTTACAAAATGAAGAGCAATTATTCATAAATTTGCAAGAATCTTCATCATATTCTCCGAGCAGAAGTACCTCATTAAAAACCCAAGTATTAATCAACGGCAAGAGAAGACAAAAAGCTTAAGAGAGCTTTATAAAAAAACTGATGAGTTTAACTTACTCTGCTTATTTGTAAATAAAGAGACATTGAATTTTGAAAAATTTATAAAAGATAAAAGATGAAGTCACTCAATTGATGAAGAAATCCAATCTCTAGTGAAAAAAAATATATTTGAGCGCATAATGCTTACAAATAGACAAAATAAAGAAGAAAGGAAAGGGAGAATTTGAAAAGTACACAACATGTCCAGAGGCAAAAAAATACAAGCACAATGAAGATATCGACTATAATGAGGTAGTTGCTCCTTTTATTCGCATGAAAACTATTTGTTTAATTATTTCTATTGTTGTTCAAAATAATTGGTCGAATTTTCAAATGGATATGAAATCTGCTTTTTTAAATGAATTTATTGAAGAAGAAGTATATGTCGAACAACTATTAGGATATATTGAAGAGGGTCATGAATAAAAAATTTATAAATTAAGGGAGGCTCTATATAGTTTATTGACCAAAAGAAAATATGTTGAGATTTTCATACCTACTTTACACTGATTTTGATGATATTGCACTTTAAAAAAGGGTTTTTTTGATGTTTTGTTGTAGGTATGATGAATTATGGAGCAAAAAGAAACAAAAATGGTGCAATTTGGAGCAAAAACAAGCAAAAAACGAAATTTTGCCCTATCACCTTTCGATAAGTTTTTCAATGTTTAATCTCTTTTACACTTCTTGCATATTTTTTGAATGAGATTACATTTTAAAGGAATGTTGTTTTTATGTTTATGTTGTAGGGTTATCTGTTAGGAACACAACGCAACTGAAATGGGGCGAAACAGAGCTAAAATGGAGCCAAATGGAGCCAAACGGAGCGAAACGGTGGAGCTGCGCAGTTTGCTCGCTGACGGCGCCCAAAACGGCGTCGACGATGAGATTTACCTGAGAAGACCGAAAAATGACAGAAAATCTCCCCGACGGCGCCCTCGAGCCCGCCGACGACGCCCGAGACGGTTATGGGCTGAAATTCAATGTTTTTGGACGTTTTTTGGAAGGGTTCTTCTGGCAACTCTTCAAACTTCGTCCCTACACTTTAAAAGAACAAATTTAGGTTAGAAAAAAAGAGATTTGTGTGAGCGGAATGTTAGGAAAAGTGTGGAGAAAGTTTAGGGCTCTTAGAATAGGAGTAGAAATGTAGATTTTTACCGTTTTGGAGAGATTGGAGAAGAGATTTTGAGAGAATTTGTAAGGAGATGCTCTAGCATTGCATGGATCGGCGGGAGACTTTGTGGGAGAGATTTTCTTCTTTCTTTCAAGGGGAAAAGGCTAAGTATGTGTTCTTCATTATCTTATAGTTTTGTAAACACTTATCTAGTGGATTTTCTTTAGTTAAATAAAGTTTCCGTTGTGTTTTCTTCGTGCTTTGTGATGGGCTTCTCTTACTCTCTCTTCTTGTTTAAAATAATGGCATGAGAAGATTATTGCATTGTTTTCATTTTACTTTTCTTTTGTAATGAGCAAAATTCATGTTTAGGATTTTGTGATTCATGTTAGAAGTGGATTTAATTATCAATGTGATGGTTTTTACTTGCACTTTATTTACATTACAGTTAGAAGCAGATTTAATTATCAATGTGATGGTTTTTACTTGCACTTTATTTACATTACAATTGCCTGTTGTAGTGTTAAAGTTTGTTGTAATTGCATTAAGACCCGAGAGGGCTGTGTAATTCTCATCTGTTGTAGAGTTAAAATTAGTTGTAATTGTATTAAGACCTGAGAAGGCTGTGTAATTCTCAACGTTGTAGTGTTAAAGTTCATTGTAATTGCATTAAGACCCGAGAGGGCTGTATAATTCTCAACAAAGTAGAACCATATTCAGATTCCATGGATGGTTAAGTTCATTGGAGTTGAATGCAAATAAATAGGGAAATATACTTGATGGGCGTAGTATTGGAGATTTTAGGGTGACAGACTAAAATACACAATTCGGTCCTATTGTTTGAGTACTGAAGCGGAGATGTNAACTAAAATCCCCAATTCGGTCCTATTGTTTGAGTACTGAAGTGGAGATGTTAGCCCTCAAGTGAGGGGAATGCGGGAGCTCCGAAGTGAGAGCTGGTATCCTCCCAGCCTAGTCATGGATTCAGTAAACAAATATAGGATTAGTCAATGCTCTTTACGTCTGGACCAAAGGGCAAAGAATATGATTGCTCATATTTGGTACATACAATATTTAATGCATCTCATTCATTTACATTATTCAATTCATTACATAAAAATAGAAGTTTTTAATATCTTAAAATTCTCCAAACCAATTCATCCAAAAAAAGGTTATCTTTAGAATTAATATTTACATTTAGAAGTAGTTATTAGTTGTGTTAAACTTATGACTTACATTGAGGAGTATCTGTTAGTAAAACCTCTTAAATCGCATTTTTAAACTAAAGACTAATAATAGTAGATTAGAATTTGACTAAGGACCTCTTACCTCGCTTCCCAGTGGGATCGATAAACAGAACTCTACTAGAGCCATGTATTACTTGAGCGATATGTATACTTGCGTTTGAAGTTATGATTTTACAAAATCATTATAAATATATAAATATGGGTTCATAAATTCTCACATATTAAAATTGCATCAAGTTTTTGGCGACATTGCCGAGGGTTTAATCTTCTAGTAGTGGTTTCAAACTCTTGTATTTTTAGGTATATAAAAAAGTCGTTGTCACTTATAACAAGCACCAAGGGCATAGAATGCAAGAATCAATTCATACTTCAAGCAAAATATTTATATTATATTAAAAATGTCATCTCTTTAAAGAAGCTTGGGAGTGGATAAATATTACTTATTTTTTTATATGCATATGATTTTATTTTTACATACAATAATCCATTATTACTCAAAGAATTTAAGTAAGCTATAGTGAATGAATTTGAGATGACAAATCTTGGACTTGTATCGCTCTTCATGGAATTGAAGTGAAGCAAAATAAAGAATGCATACTCTTTAAACAAGAAACATATGAGGATGAAGTTATGAAAAAGATGGAAAGTTAATAGATCCAACTATGTTTAAAAGTTTAATTAGAAGCATGAATATCTAACATTGATAAGATTAAACATTCTATATGAAGCTGGAACAATTAGTTGTTACATGGAAACTCCCACTAAAGTGCATTTAAGGGAAACTAAAAGGATTCTTCATTATATTAAAGATACACTGACTCATTGACTTTTACATTCTCATCGTAATGAATTTCAACTTACGGGAAAAATTTGCAGGGATTAATCTTTTCATCTTTGGGAATATTCTCAGGTTTTTCCAAGGTTAGGAAAAATCCCTAAACTGAAATTCACTGATTATTACCAAATTTTGTAATTAATTTTTAAAATAATTATAAAAAACCATAAAATTGGAAATTAATATTTGTATTAGTTAGAAAATCCCTGGAGATTACTCCAGTGACTAAAACTAGTTTTCCAATCAGTTTAAAGGTTTAAAATGACAATTTAAACCTTTAGGATTTAATTTTCCAATTTAAAAATTTACACTTTTAACTCAAAATTTTGGTTTGGGCCATATTATTTAAAAGTGATCTAATCCGGACATAAAGTTTGGTCAGACATTAAATACATTTAGTTAGACCTAGTTGAATCCTAAAATGTGAACCTAGGTTACCCCAAGCCCTGATTAGGTCTTAACCCTTTTAAACCACATCAAATTCTTAGGCCTTATCAATATTAGGCTTAAGCACCTCTTAAAACCTGATTAGGTCTTCGTTAGGACCTAGTCAAACTATAAGCCTTACCTACATTAAGCTTAAGCAAACTTTAAACTTTGATTACGTCTAACCCTAATTAGACCTAATCTAACCCCTTAAGCCTTGATTATATTAAGCTTAAACCAGTTTTTACCTTGTTTAGGTCTAACCCTAATTAGACCTAATCAACCCTTAAGCTTTACTTACATTAGGCTTAAACTACCTTAAACTCTAATTAGACTTAATTAAACATTAAGCCTTACTTAAATTAGGTTTAAACTATCATAAACCATAATTAATTATAACCCTAATTAGACTTAATTAAACCTTAAGCCTTACTTATATGCTTAAACCGCCTTAAACCTTAATTAAGTCTAACTTTAATTAAACTTAATTAAACCTTAAGTCTTACTTATATTAGGCTTAAATCAACTAAAACCTTAATTAATTCTAACCCTAATTAGACTTAATTAAATCTTAAGCTTTACTTAGATTAAGTTTAAGTATACATTAAACCTAAATTAAGTCTAACTCTAATTAAACTTATATAAACCTTAAGCCTTACTTAAATTAAGCTTAAACTATCTTAAACCCTAATTAATTCTGACCTTAATTAGACTTACTTAAACCTTAAGCCTTACTTACATTAAGCTTAAGTATACCTTAAACCCTAATTAAGTCTAACTCTAATTAGACTTAATTAAACAATAAGTCTTACCAACATTAGACTTAATGAAAATCAAAATCTTAATTATGTATAAACCACATTTGACTTAATTAATTACCTAAACCTTGCCTAAATTAGGCTTAAGTCACCCCAAATCCTAATTAAGTTTAAATCATGTTAAATTTAATTAATCTCTTAAGCCTTACTTAAATTAGGCTTAAGTAACCTTAAACATATTTAAGTTTAATTTACATTAAATTTATTCTAAACTTATACCAACCTTAAGCCTTAATTAAATTAGGCTAATTCCAACCCTTAAACCAAATCCTTTAAGTCCAAACTTTAGGTTCAACTTAAATTGAACCTGAGTGACCTTATACCTTATGTTCTACTTAAATTGAACCTACGTAAGTCTATACTTTAGGTTCAACTCAAATTGAACCAATGTGACCTTATACCATAGGTGCTACCTAAATTGAACCTAAGTAACTCTATACCTTAGGTTCTACCTAAATTGAACGTAAGTGACCTTATACCTTAGGTTCTACCTAAATTGAACCTAAGTAACTCTATACTTTAGGTTCTACCTAAATTGAACCTAAGTAACTCTAACTCTACACCTTAGGTTCTACCTATATTGAACCTAAGTGACCTTATACCTTATCTTCTACCAAAATTGCACCTAAGTAACTCCATACCTTAGGTTTTACCTAAATTAAGCCTAAGTAATTCTATACCTAAGGTTCTACCTAAATTGAGCCTAAGTGACCTTATCCTTAGGTTCTACTTAAATTGAACCTAAGTCACTCTATACCTTAGGTTCTACTTAAATTGAATCTAAGTGACATTTTACCTTAGGTTATACCAAAATTGAACCTAAGTGACCTTATACCTTATGTTCTACTTAAATTGAACCTAAGTAACTCTATACCGTTGATAACCTTATACCTTAAGTTCTACCTAAATTGAATCTAAGTGACCTTATATTTTAGGTTCTACCTAAATTGAACCTAAGTGACTCTATACCTTAGGTTCTACTTAAATTTAATCTAAGTGAACTTATATTTAGGTTCTACCTAAATTGAACCTAAGGTTCTACCTTAATTGAATCTAATTAACTCTAAACCTTAGGTTCAACCCAAAGAATAATCCACAAAAATCTCTTTTAGGTTCTACCTATATTGAACATAAACCTTAAGTTTAACCCAAATCAGACTTAGCAAATCTTCTTTAGGTCCAATCTACATCAAACTTAAACCTTAAGTTTAAGTTATATTAGACTTAATCAAACTTCCTTAAGTCCAACCGACATCAGACCTAAATGTTAAGCTTAATTGACATTAGATTTAACTAATTCTTTGTAAGTTCAATCTTAAAATGAATTTGAAGCTATTGATTTAATTGTTGACCTCACTTTTTGTTGAGGTTAATTCTTTCTTCCTTAAGAGCCTAGGATCTAGCCATAGGATTTTTCTGTTGACTATTCCTAAAGTACTAGTGATGGAACCCTTTCCCTTAGAAATTCAAAATGCCTCTTTGCTCTATTGAAGTTCCACATGTTGGTTCTAACCTCTAGCACTTACTAGGTTGAGCTAACATGGGGAGCTTAAGACGAGCCCTCATAGGACTGTTTGGCCTTAGGGTTAGCACTGGGTGTTGTGGTCTTGGTAAGTATTGCACACGCACACTTGAACCCTTGTCTTTCACTCACAACCAAAATCCTTAACCAAACATGCTTAGTCTGGTTCCCCAGTCTTTTGGAAACTCATGTGGATAGTCCCCCAAACCCTTAGCCCTAGGCTAGTGTTTGGCTAAGACCAAGACATGGAGGATCCAAAATGGGATCTTCCCTTGTCTCAAGGCTAAAAAATGGGTTACTTTGTGATTAGTATCTTCATTTTACCCCAATTCTATCCAAATTCTTAATTTTGGCCTTCAGCCCTCAAACTTTCCCAAAAATACCAAAATACGTTTCTTGGCCCAAAAATTTCCAAAACCTCCCAAATCATTTCAAACACTCCCAAAACCAATTCCAACCACCCATTGAACCTAATTTGACTAAATTGACCTATTTTGACACAAATTCCAATTTTAACCATACTTTCCTAAAGTCTCTAAATCACCCCTAATTTCCACCAAATTTATTTTAAACTTCTCTTATTTCAAATCCAAATCAATTTTCATCACGTCTAAGCCCAATTGAAACCAAATTCAAACCCAATTGAATCTAATTTTAAAATCAAATTCCAAGCCCAATTTAAATCTCCAATTTGAACATATTCCTAAATTTCATCAAATTGAACCTCATGACCAATCCAATCTCCCCAATTTTGGATTCTAAACTTTTCATAATATTCTGTAGATCAATTTGAACCCTCAATTGGTCGACATCCAAACCCTAGACTAGTCCAAATCCAAGCCCAAACCAAATTCCCAAAAATTGACGTTAAGTCAAATTTCCATTAAATCAAGTCTTGCAATCAATTCAATTTCCATAATTTCACTTTCTAAATTCTTCATGAAATCCATTTGGTTTAATTGGACCTTTTAAAATATTTTTAAGTCATGCCCAAGTCCAATTCTTGGCCCAAACCCCAATTTTCAACATAAACCCCAAATTAAATCAAATCTTTTGCATTAACCAAGCTTAACCTTCTCCTACCTTGATTAGCCCCCTTGGATGCTAATCAAATCAGTAAATACCCAATTTTGAAGCCATGAACCAAGGGTCTCTTGATTTATGGGATCTCTTCCCATTTTTTTCCAAGTGTTCTAATATTGCTCTCATTTGATTAAACCCCCATCCTGATCATAATTAAACCTCCCCTTAGGTTATTTGAGCCATCTAGCCACCTCCCCTTGCCTGATCAGCGAGCCTAGTGGCTTAAAAACCTAAAACTGAGAAGGCTCCCCCATGAACCAAGCTTCAATTTCACCCATCCACTGTGGCCAACTCTCATTGGGTAATTGTGTCACTCAGACCTCCACATAAGCACTATTTTCCATCCCTTTGACTGCCTTGTTGGCCACCACAACCATGGCCATTTAAACCTCTTCACGGTCAAAGAGAGAGTGCTGTCAATTACTTGGGGAGAGTCCTTTAAATTGCTTACAGAGCTCCTTTCCATCCTTCCTGGGTTCAACCCCACCATTTTCAGCCACTCAAACCCACTGTCAACCTCTAATTTTGAGTTAAACATCAAGGGCTTTTTCTGTCACTCCACAAAACTTCAAATTAAACTACCCAAAAGCTTCTTCATACCAAATGAGAAAGCTCCCCATCAAAACCTCTCTCTCCCGAGCACTCTAACCCAGCTCTATACCAAGGCCGCACCACCCTTTGATCAAAATCATACTTGAACCTTATACCAGCTCAAACAGACACTTTGAGGAGATTCGTTGGACCACAAGGAAGCTTTCACAAGCACCCAATCGAGGCCTCACATCTTGTGCAAATGTATACTAATTTTAGTGTCGATTTCATTGATTATGAAGCGAAATTGTATTTCATACGTATTTGACCGTATAGATAGGTTCGTCTTGAATAGATGAAGATATAGAAACAAAACCCATATGATTTGGTTGAATATCGAGCGAGACCTTAGGGTGAATGGTTCATGGTTTAGAATGATGGGGATGATGAATGGATGTCATCCATTTGCGCGTGTATTGATCCAACAACAAAGGAGAAGCCAGACGGGAGATTTGTTTGTGAACAACAGGTTGTGCGGCACTCTAAGGTGTAAAACACATTGAATCAGAACACGTTGCGTATGTTTTTGAAGCTTCCGTAGGTTGATGTGGATGCCGACGTAGATGCCGCATGGATAAGTAGATAAATATGGTATTTTTATTTAAATTAAATTGGAAACTTTAAAAATTCATAACTTAGTGTAGAAAAATCATAAAAATAAACTATTTGGCATGTATTTTAATTTTTATTAAATAAATACTCTCTAGCTTATTTTAATTTTAATTAAATAAATAATAAACACCATGGCTTGAAATTTTAGGATTTTGTTCCTCATGTCATAAGAATGTTCTCTAATTTTTCTAAAGTCAGAGAACACCTCTCTCCATGAAACCCTAATTTTCAAGCCTAGTTGTCTATTTAAGTTTAAAATAATTTTATAAATTAAAAATTAAGTAAGAACAATATGGGACTTATTTTCGTAGGTTCCTTGTGGTTAGAGAACTCTAGGAAAATTTTAAAATGAATTTAAATAATTATGTACATTAATTTGCTTAATTATATCATAAAAAATAACAAAAAATTAAAATGAATATAATATAATTAAAAAATTACAAAAAAAGATTTCACACTGTAAATAATGACAATTTAAATTCTGTATAAAAATTTTAAACCCATTTGAATTGGTTTGACCATTAAAGTCTATTTTTCAAGTAAAATGGGAATTTTGCATTAAAATAATTATAATAAATAGAATATATATAGAAAAATTATGAAAAGTGATTTTTAGTATTCCTTGTTATTAGGGGAACCTATGGAAAATAAAATTTATTTTAAAATAAATAGTTCATTTTTTAGCTACTTTTTATATTAAAAACAATTAAAAATAATTAAAAATTGCAAAAATATGAAAAATGCCCAAAAATTTTCCTAATTATTCCTTGGTCACTTGGGGCCCATTAAAATATTTTTCTTCATTTTTCTAATTTAATTATGTATTTTTGAATGCTAAAAATGTATTTTCCTTAATTTTCATTAAAATAAATATAATAAATAAAATAAAAATCAAAAAAATGAAAAGTTTGTTTCTTTGAGTTCTTTAGACTTATATAGATTTATTAAAAATATAAAAGGTATTTTTTAAAAATTAAATTATATTTTCTATTTAATTAATCATTAAAATGAATAAATAATTATAATAATTAAAATATAATTCAAAAAATCATGAAATTTTGTCCAAGTGATCTTCTAACCTATATGTACCCCTATAATTTTCCCATGAATAGAAACTTTACTTTGATTAATTAAATAAATTAACATTGAAAATCCTATTTTTGAGCTAAAATAATTATATAAATNAAAATTTTAGGATTTTGTTCCTCATGTCATAAGAATGTTCTCTAATTTTTCTAAGTCAGAGAACACCTCTCTCCATAAAACCCTAATTTTCAAGCCTAGTTGTCTATTTATGTTTAAAATAATTATATAAATTAAAAATTAAGTAATAAAAATATGGGACTTATTTTCGTAGGTTCCTTGTGGTTAGAGAACTCTAGGAAAATTTTAAAATGAATTTAAATAATTATGTACATTACTTTGCTTAATTATATCATAAAAATAACAAAAAATTAAAATGAATATAATATAATTAAAAAATTACAAAAAATGATTTCACACTGTAAATAATGACAATTTAAATTCTGTGTAAAAATTTTAAACCCATTTGAATTGGTTTCACCATTAAAGTCTATTTTTCAAGTAAAATGGGAATTTTGCATTAAAATAATTATAATAAATATAATATATATAGAAAAATTATGAAAAGTAGTTTTTAGTATTCCTTGTGATTAGGGGAACCTAGGAAAAATAAAATTTATTTTAAAATAAATAGTTCATTTTTAGCTACTTTTTAAATTAAAAACAATTGAAAATAATTAAAAATTGCAAAAATATTAAAATACCCAAAAATGTTCTTAATTATTCCTTGGTCACTTGGGGCCCATTAAAATATTTTTCCTTGTTTTTTCTAATTTAATTATGTATTCCTGAATGCTAAAAATGTATTTTCCTTAATTTTCATTAAAATAAATATAATAAATAAAATAAAAATAAAAAAAAATGAAAAGTTTGTTTCTTTGAGTTCTTTAGACTTATATAGATTTAATAAAAATATAAAAGGTATTTCTTTTCAAATTAAATTATATTTTCTATTTAATTAATCACTAATACGAATAAATAATTATAATAATTAAAATATAATTCAAAAAATCATGAAATTTTGTCCAAGTGGTTTTCTAACCTATATGTACCTCTATAATTTTCCCTTGAATAGAAAATTTACTTTGATTAATTAAATAAATTAACATTGAAAATCCTATTTTTGAGCTAAAATAATTATATAAATTAAATAAAGAATATAAAAATCATAATTTCTCCTCTAATATTTTAATTGGCCCATGAGTGGAGTACCATAAAAATTTCATAGTCATTTAAGTTTTATTTAATGAGTTATGAGGTGGATATGTCCTAGGGGCAAAATGGTAATTTTGGATTTTTATGCCCTAATTAAATTTTAGATAATTTGTATCATAATAAACTCTTTTGGATGTTTGAAACATGATGGGTTAATAGTTATAAGCCAATTTGTCACCTTTTCATTATAAGTGTGAAATTGTAAATTTATAAATTATTATGACTTGAAGGTTAATTCAATTGGATGATGCTAAGGTAGNTAGTTTTATTTAATGAGTTATGAGGTGGATATGTCCTAGGGGCAAAATGGTAATTTTGGATTGTTTATGCCCTAATTAAATTTTAGGTAATTTGTATCATAATAAACTCTTTTGGATGTTTGAAACATGATGGGTTAATAGTTAGAAGCCAATTTGTCACCTTTTCATGATAAGTGTGAAATTGTAAATTTATAAATTATTATGACTTGAAGGTTAATTCAATTGGATGATGCTACGGTAGTGGACTTGAGATTAGAGAATTAATAACTCATTTGAAGTCTTTAATTCGTGATTAGACAACAAGTGTCATCCTTTAATGAGAATTCAATTTTATTTAATTTAACATTTTTTATTATTATAAATTTATTCTGAGATTGGATTTAAGGGCTCAGTAGTGAGCTAGGCTTGATCCTTAAAAGTTGTTTGATGGGGATTAGAAAAAAGAAACATGATTCATTAATGAACATCTCAAAACACTACAAGCCCAACTTTAATGGTGGGTACAAGATCCTTAATGACTTGAGTTTGCCCTTAAGGGGGCATATACTTACATAACCCTTAAATAAAACATCAAATGAATGTATGTGTACCCCTCTCTTGGGACAATTGAAATATTGAGATTCATTGATCACATGGTGTATTAATTCACTAGAACCTAATTTAACTTTGGATAACAAATTTAACAATATAATAAGTTGAAATGAACTCGAAACAATTCAAGAGGTTCTAGAAGGTTTTTAGGGTTATGCCTCGAACACTTTTATGATCTATTAGATATTTTGAAGGACAATTAAAATTACTACTCTTCGTTCAAGAAAATCATCCATTAAAAATTTTAGGGACCCACCAAGTTATGCCTTAGGACCTGATAATTCACCTAAATCAATAGAAATACCCTACACTACTTATTCTACATTAATTGACCCAATACTCAAGGATTTGAGTCTTCTCTAAGGTATTTAAATCCTTGTAAGCAACTGTGGATATCTGTTTTTTGCCACATATAGACTCCAAATTGGTGTATAATTGGATTATTCAAGTTCATGTTCAATTTAGGTTTGAAATTGGGTGAAATTGGGGTGACTTTGGTGGAAATTGAGATGAATTTAAGGAATTTAGGCATTTAGGGGCAATTTGGGAGTTTTGGCTAAATTAGGTGGATTTGGTCAAATTGGGCCCATTGGGTGGTTAAGCTTGGTTTAGAGGAGGTATGGAATGCTGAGGAAGTTGTGTGAATTTTTTGGACATGAGGGTTACTTTGGTAATTTTGGCAATTTTTAGGGGTATTTTGGGAATTTTTGAGAATTTTGGGGTGTTTTGATCAATTTGGATGATTTGAAATGGTTTGAAATTATTTTAATAGAAATTTAAAATTTGGGCAATTTTGGGAAAATTATGGTTGTAGGGGTATTTTGGTAATTTTAGAAGAGTTTGGGGGAAAAGGTCAAAATGGAGGTTTTAGTGGAATTGAGGTTCAATGAAGAGACTAATCACAAAATTACCCATTTGGTGCTATGAAACCAAGGAAATCCTCCATTTTGGATCCTCTATGTGCTGGTCCTAGCCATCCTAACCAAAGGCTAAGAGTTTGAGGGACCACCGACATGGGTCTCCAAAAGAGTGGGGAATCAGGTTAAGCATATTTGGTTAAGGGTTTAGGTTCTGAGTTTAGGTTGTTGTNAATTATGAAACTCACCTTAATATGAATAAATTAAGGATGGTTTACCTTAATTGTCACCTTTAAAGAACTTCTCCACAAAAACTAAATTTTGTTATTAGTATTAACAAAAAGCCTAAAATTCCCAATTCTTTTTAAATATTTATTATTGTTATGAACTACCACAAGAGGTTCGAGAACTCAAAAAAACATAATTTTATAAGACCTTATGATATTTCTCAACCTGTTAGAGGTGTTTTCATTGGCAACATCTCTAATACAATTAAAAATTATTAATAGATTTTAAACCTCAAGTATTCCCTAGAGGTAAAAGAGTGACGTCTATTTAAATCATCCCATTCTCCACTAACAAGTAATTGGGCTACTTCTATATTAACATAATTTAGTTTCTTTAAACCTTTAACTTGCATCTTTCTAGCTTTTTGGACAAGCCATCCTTCCTTATGTTTTGTTCTAGTTTTAGCCAAATCATTTCCAAAACCACCTATTTCAGAATCACCGTGATTTTCCAAATCATTATTTTCACTACAACCAGGACCATGTTTATCTTGTTCTCCTCCTTCATTTAGAATCTCTAATTCCAGAAGACCCTCATTATCCATCACCCTTAAAGGATGAGGTAAATCAACATCTTTAACAAAATTACATGTCACAACATAAAAATAAATATGTGCCACCAGATCTTTCTATTTTCCAATAAAAGCCAAAATTAGAATTTAGCTCCATTTGAATTCCTTCCTGCTGATCCATTCTATCACAATTAATTTTTCTAATCATTGTCACATCACCTTGTTCTCTTTGATTAGAAATAAAATCCCCTTCATAAGCATTTAATTCTTCATCTCTATCAACAATTTTTCAAACCATAATAATATCACCTTTGAGTTTCCTCATCTCTAGATGCATAATAAAACAATTACCTAACTTATACCCGAACTTCCTACATTTATTATAATAATAGGTAACATATTCCATCTCCACACTCTGTCAGTAACCTCAGGTCAAACTTCCTATCCATATCATATCACTAAAAGGCGGTGTAACATCTCTTTCCACCATTACTCTTGCTACATAAGGTCTTGTGCAATTAAATGTAGCATGAACTATCTTCATAGGTTTTCTATAATTGGAACCTAAGGAATAAAATGCTTTTATATTAAACAAATGTAACATCAAGTGTGGGAATTGAAGCCATGTTGGTAAAAAAGGATGTTCTTCTTTAGGATTAAACTATGTTGTCCATTTCAAGATTTTCATGTTCACCTTCTTAATTAACAAAACCTTTCTTAATCAAATCAAAGTATAATCAATTTTCTTCTTTAATTTGATCATGAGATGCCACCCATCAAAGATCCCAATGTTCTAATTTCCTTGTAACTTCAACTATGCAAAGAATTTTTGAATGATTTTCATTATTGGATTCGCAAAAATAAATTTTCCAACTAAAGCATAATTTAGAGTTTCCACAAAAAAATAATCTCCTCTACTTAATAAAATAAAGCAGGCTTCCCACTCTTTCTTGTCTCATTCTTCAAGAGCCTAATAGACAAGCTGCCCATCATCTGGTCTTTAAATTGAAAAGTAAAAAAGATTTTTAGCCACATCATTACTCACATGGTTTTGATTACTTGCAAGAATTGCCATATAAGAAGGTTGATTATGTGATGAAGCCATCAAAAAATCATTTGCAATCGACAAATAATAAGACAAGAACCCTAGATGAAGCATCATCGCCCTCTCTGCTAGACTTCTTTTGTTCAATGACTTCTCCATCTTTATACAAATTACTTTATTTGAATACAATTGTAATCACTCTCTCAAGAAAATTTAGGGCCACTTTACGGTCTCATGTGAAAAATTGTCCCATTGGAGGGAAATGGATCAAAAAGTAATAATAAAAATTTTCCCATCTCGATTCTTGAATATGTTCACAATCATATTTCCAAGAAAGATTACAGTTAATGTCGACCTGCATCCTATACTCAAGAAATAGATAACATTTTATGGCACCTAATTCAAGGTTTAATTGGTCCCAATGGAGCTCAATTTTATCTCTTCCATAATAAGCTATGATTGCTAAGAAGAAACTTCAACTGATCAACTAAGATAGGTAAAAAAATTTTGGTTGATTTCATATTATCTCTTTGAATACAGTCTATGGTTATCAAGTAAAGTACACAAGCTAAACATTCTAGGATGGGTCAAAAAAATATTGGTGGATTTCATTCATCCTTTTCCATTGCAAGTTATGGTCGTCAAGCAGGTGCTTTGACTAACAACCTAAAATAAGTTAAGTACCCCTAACTATGGAATTTTATCTCCAATAATGCAACCCACGATGGGTTAACACTGTTTGAGTAGCTCCAAAAAATTTTTGGTGACTCTTAGTTTGCTTTACAATCTAAAATTATACTACAACATCAAAAATAAAGAGATATTCAGCGAGTATAATATAAAAGATAAGTACTTTTAAAAAGTGTAAAAATCTACATCAAACAAGCTTAAAGTTGACAAATACACACACTATCACAAAGTGCAAAGAATACATCAAGTTAAAGATAAGCTAATTAACACTGAATGATAATCCACTATAAGGCCCTTCTATTCTTTGCTAAGGTTATGCTCATGCAAGTCACTTTAAGCTTCCTTACTATCTGAGCATGAAGGAGGATCTTCAAAAGTCTGACTTGAACTAAATCCCTCAATATCAGCTCTAATTTGCCATTGCACTAGCCGAGACCCCTTTAAAACCCATCATATAAATCCCTCCTCAATATATTATCACTCTAATTCCTTCCCTTCAACATCATATAGATGATCACAAATCTTTTTAGCACAATTTCTAATAATCTTCATGAACTCAATAAAGCTCTTGAAGTCCTTCGCAGCCTTCACACTAACTTCAAAGAGATAAAATTTATTCTTGAACTTCAATCTCTTATTCTCCTCTTCAAATGCAAACACATTTGTTCTTAAAACCTTGAAGAGCTAGGTATTCTAACTAAGGTTAACTCTTATCTCTAACAACTCCTCTCGAGTACTCTTTAGATCTTGATGTTATAACGAGGGTGAATTTGACATCATGGAAATCTCACTTATGTACTTCGTCAATTGATTCTCTAAGGTTGCAGCTTCTTCAAATTTGGAATCATATTTTCACTTATACTCTCCTTGAATTAATTTGATCTTGACAATTCTGGAGTTCCACTCTTTCAAAAAATATTGAACCCTGCTTCAAGTTTCATCTTCCATATTAAAAAATCAATTCATATCAAATAAATGAAAGGAACATAAAATAAAAGTTGATTGACTTATGCAAAAAAATATTCACATATTCTTCCTTCTATAAGTACTCGGTGCATGAATGATTCAGTACACTCTCCAGAATATGAATCTTTGAAGGACCAATTAGAGGGTGTTTTTTTCCAATCACTCCTCTTATTATACTTTGGATGAAAAATCCCATTGTCATTGTGCTTCAATGGCTACTTTATAAATACAAAAAAATTTGGTTCAAGGCATTTTTTCTTAGATTTCTTCAGCATCGTAGCAAAAGATCATCTAGGATTTATGAAAGCACCAATTATAAACAAAATTTCTCTATCATGAGATTTTTTATGTATTGTAACTTGAACTTTAGATCTTTAAAGTTTTAAAATCTAAACATCTACAATATGTCATACATTATGATCTGAAGAAAAATATGCAACTACTATGTTTTCCTCTAATTTCTTGAAATCCGCAACAATTTTTCATGAAGAAAAATCTAAGAGGTTGTTATTTTATTTGCTCCTTTGTGAAAAGATCTAATGCCTTACTTCTGAAGGATATATGGCGGTGTGCATCGTTAAAAAACCCACCAAGCTTGGATAAGATCTCTGGCATCAACTTAGCCTCCCTTTATTTTAAGAAGGTGATCAACCTGATAATGATCATTAGTACCTAATAAGATAGCTATGAAACGCTATCTTCAGTAATTTGAAAATATCCATCAACACAAACACTGGTGGAAATTTCATGTTACTACATCAATTTGCTTCATAAATTGCACTTTATCTAAGGAGAAGTGAACCAGCTTGGGTAGTTGGAGTAGGTAATCTCACCACCATGTTGTTCAAAAAGTGGAATCTTTTTGAAATAATATAAAGGAATCTTCTGTAAGCATCAATTTTGTCCCCTCAGGATTTTGGTACTTAAATTTTTAAGGGGTAAGGATTTCCAGACATTGGCATCTTAAAGAATTGAAAATCTTCTCATGAAAAGCACAACATCATGCCAAAAATGGACTCCAAGTACAAAAGCAATACTAGAGAAAATGCATTACAATAAGCCAAAAAGAGACTTCAAGTGAAATAGTATCACAGAAGAAAAGATGCTACAATATACCAGAAAGCAGGCAAAACAATAGGTCAAGTGACATTTCAGCCTGAGTAGGGGAAGTGTGCCTTCTCCTCACCACTTTTAGCCTAATTACAGGAAAAAATATTTTTGGTTGAAATGCAAAAAATATCATATTTTAGCCCCAAAAATTGCTCGTGATTATGTGCACATGTGTACTCGATCTTAAGTGAGCAGATACTCGAGCACATGTATGGCCAAGCATAAAGCATTGCATGTGAGAACAATTCGCAAAATTATGGTGCCTGGCCCAGCTTGACTAGCTCATGTTGTCCCATGTCATGTAGCTTGACCCAGCCAACTTCGGTTTTCCAAGTGCCACTAACAGCTAGTCTGGCCTTACTCAATATGCTACACCTCTGCTAACCACTACAAATCATGTGCATTCTTATGCCATGTTGTCGCACCATCAGCAACAATGCTGCTCATTGAACCATAGTTGTGTCGCCACCACTCACCTACCATTGTCCCTGTCCGTTGTTGTAGTGCCTGCAGAACTATCACACTCAAGCGCGCGGTAGACACACACCTGCTTGCACCCTCAAGATCTCCCATGCAAGCCAACTAGCCCCCTCACGCACCATTGTGACCTTTCTCACGTTCATGCTTGCATGCGAAAAAATTAATAATGCACATGCATGTGATCCTTGGTATGCATGTCTGCATATTAAAACCCCATGTATTTGTTGTTTGGTTGTTGCTAAAACTAGAACTAACAATAAGATCCAGTATCTTTTAAGTGGTATTTACTTGTCCCTTTTTTATTATGGATTTAATTTTGTCATTTTTGAAGCTCCACTAAGCATTAATATCAAAGAATTCTTATTTCAATTCAGCGTGCAAGTTTTCTTGGTATTTGAAATATTGATGTAGAATTTCATAGCAATTTATATTTTTGTACAATACAAACACCAATATCAAAAAAAAGGGGGCAATTGAAGCATCATCAATAATTTTTTTTGTCATCTAGCATAAATCTCAATGCATTATTTTAGCAATAAACACTCAAATTAAAATTTAATATTATTAAGCTCCCCAATTTCTACAATTTTATAGTAAAACTAACAATCTCAATAAGGTGAACCAATGATACCGAAATCTGTTCAATGTGAGTCTAATTAAGCCAAAATTAAAGCACATTCAGTGGTTTTAGATCATAGATTGAATAGCCAAACAAACTCCAAATTTGAAGTACTTATAGTCAAATTGAGTGTCTCAATGAGTCTAAGCTCACTTAATTCTTTTGTCATTAAGACCCTTAAATCATTGAAAAGTTTCTAAAATCAAGCGATTCAATGTGGGTTGTTCGATCAAGTGGTGATGGTTATTATTAACCAAAAGACTAAAATGACCCTACCTATGGCCTATAAATAGACCTCCTCTCTAGACTTGTGAAGGAAAGAAGAATCAATCAAACCCTAATGTAGTTCTAGACTGAAGACCCGATGATAGCTTACAGCTCCCAAAGTCATTGATGGTCGTCGACCCTCGTCTATTAGCCATAATCAACCATAGTTGGCCTCGCACTACTTACAATCATCAGTGAACCTTATTGTGCAATGAAGTATGCCTAAATATGGCTCAATATAACTATCATGAATGTGGTGCTATGAAGTATATTGCATATGAAGTGGCAATCATTGACATATTAAAGATCCAATGATAACTTCCAGTGGCAAATGCTTTCAATCATAATACTCAAAATAATTGAGCTTCTTTACTCTTAAAGTGTTCCATACATTGTGAGGGGACAATTGTTTTATTTGGTGTAGCATTGTAACTCTTTCCTCCCAATTTTCGGATTAGGGTGTATCACTGTAATTACATATTTATAGTGGAATGCTTTGTATGGGCTAGGTCCCTAATTTTTTTCTCACATCAGGTTCTTTCACGTAAAAACAAGTTGGTGTCTTCTCTTGTTGCTTTTCAATCATATGTATGTGTGTCATCTTTTCGTGCAACATTGAGACATTAAATTATCACTTTATCATTGTATTTTTTGACAGACAATGATTATAACTACATGTATTTCAGCATCTTTTTATTCCAATAAATAATGTTTGAATATGACACATGAATTCACCATTATTTTTCTCAATATAAATTTTTGTATTTAAAGCAAATCTAGTTCAAATCAAAATAACATTTTAATTTATTTACATAAAAAATTTTTTTGTATACCAAGCCAAAGAGCTCTTGCCCAAGCATTATTTTAAGATTTCAAATTTGACTCTAACTCATAATTTGAATCTTCTGTAGCTCACTACATTAGAGTTGATCTATAATTGTCTTTCCTTGCTCTAGTATTCAGTGATTAATCTAATGCATGTATGTCTATTTCATTGTGGCATTATATTTTGTTTGTGATTATTTTAAAGTTTTGAACATAAACTTTTGTTTGTCACAAAGGAATAGTATATAATATTTTCAAAAGGAAGAATTTATGAAAATTAACCAGTCTAAACTCTCTAGAATCACCACAAAATATCATAAAGTACATTAAATAAAAAAATATTGTTTTTAAAATTTAATGATATTGTAACCAAATTTTGTTTTATCAGAATATAAACTAAATATAGTAAAAATTTTATGTTAACATGAGTCTGTCTTAATTCTTAGGTTACATTTATATGAGCTATCATATGATCAAATTCTTAACCTAAACAAAATATTAAAAGTGTTTTCAACTGAGACGAAATAAATTAAATTCATGTTAACCAAAATACAACATAAATTCAATATTAATCAAACCTTAAATGTAATAGAAGAATATAATGCAATGTATTAGAGTTAAAATATGTGGAGGGATGGTATGTGAAATGGAGAAAAAGGGAATAAGAGGGTGGAAGGAGTGATATCTAGAGAAAGGGCAGTTGATGAGGATTTGATTAAGAAGATGAGTTTGAGCCAATCAGTGAAGAAGTGAAAAGATGACGTTGAAAGCTAAGGAGGGTGAACAAAAGTTGGAGAAAGTGACTACATACAAGAAATTTATAGAAGGAAGGCTTCACAAAGCTGAAAACAATTTAGTGTAGTCAAAAGAGAGAAAAAAAGAAAGGGGATAAAAAGTGGTTTAAGGCACATATAAATCAATTTATTAAATTTTTATTACTCATAATGATCATCGATCTCAATATTATTTTTAAGGGATGAGCATTCCTATAGTTTTTATAACGGGTATTGCGTTATTACTTTAATTATTAAAAATCCTTAAAATAAAATTATTTTCTAAAATTAATCTCCACCCAAAACATCTGCCTTTTTTTTTTTGCAATAAGTTCTATTTTTCTTTNTTTCTTTTCAAATTCGCCTAAGTGAAGGTAGGCATTTAGCTAGTTGAGATAGGTTTGTATGTGAAGATNAAAGCATGCAAATTCTAATTAAGAAAATAAAATTTGGAATATTGTTAATGACTCAAAAAGAAAAAAAAATAATTAGAAGTAAATGGATCATTACTGTAAAATATAAAGCTAATGCGATCATTTGACTGGTACAAACGCATAGTTGCTGATAAAAGCATAAAATAAAAAAAGAAGACTTCTACTCATGATGCAAAACCAACTGCAATTCATGTTATAGTATATTTTGCTGCTGAATTGGACTGAGAGCTTCAACTTGATAATAATAAAAAAAAAATTTAAATGACGAGTCAGAACAGCAAACTTGACTGGGATATTTTTTTAATAAAAATAGAATTAAAAAAAAAAAAACTCTATGGCCAAAACCATCTCCTCATACATGGTTCACCATTGCTCCACTCAAATAGGATATTATACAGACAATGGAAAGCCAATCATACAACTTTTATAAAATACGACAAAGAATAAATAAAATCAACCCTAACTGCTTCTCAAGATGACACAAGGATTACAAAGGATGATGAAGAAGAAATCTATAACTTACAAAGAAAGCTAAAAATGGATTTTGAATTAAAAGACCTATGTGCTCTGAAAGTTATTTCTTTGGAATGGAGATTGCATGGAGTAAAAATNCATCATAATTTTGTTAATTTTAGGGAGTAGAGCTGGGAATTTATGTAACAGAATTGAATGATTTTGATTGAGGTCAATGAGGTGATTAATGAGTCAAGTTTAATTCTGCTTGGAAATCAACTGAATTGAGATTGGTTCAGACCAAGCAAGTTTCAGATCAAATCTCAGAGTGATTTTGCAAGTACGCAAGAATACAAATAGACCTGTCTATTAATGCCTAAATTATATGGGCATTTACATACCTACAAGACAATTCCTATATATTTACATAGCTTAACACCTAAACTTTACTATTTACATTTATGTGGCCCAAATCTTTCATATCATATAATAAATACCACTATTTTAACTTTCAAATTGAAGTATATATGTAAAAATTAACGTTTGGGGATTATATATGCATAGTTATAAGAATTAAATGGTATGTATGTATGTAAATCTTCCTGAATTTGAATTAGAATTAGCATGTGCAGATCTCTCTCTCAAATCTCAACGAATCAGCCTCCCCATCACACTCCTGAAAATGTCAACTTATTTCATTAAACTTAAGAGCATTTTCATCGCTTACTATTTAATTTTCGTGTGCCAAAACGTCTTCATGAAATAATTTATTCTAAAAAAGAAGAAAAAATGTGTCAAACTGCCATTTACAGCTGAGACAGCTGAAGAAGAAGGTTTGATGACAACAAATGAAATCTGGGTTGTTTCAATTAAGAATAATCGGCCTGCAAAAAGTTGCATCCGGTCACCGGCGCAGCATTCATCGTCCACGTCATCCAACAATGGCGTTTAGTGGGTTGCTGACTTGGTTTTCATTTGCTGCTTCTGCTCCCCCCCATTTATTTTAAGCTTTAAAGCTGGAAGCTTTCTCCTGCTCCTAACCACCACTTGACAATGGAATATGAACAGGCTGCTTATGCAATAAACTATAAAGCAATAAAATTATTTAAATTTTGGTCATTTAGGCGGTTGGAATATAGTGGAAACTCAGCATGTGAGCATCACATGAGGAAGATTCATTTTGATTGGGCAAGGAGAGAGTAATCAGGAAGTTTATGGGAGGAATAAAATTAATATTATTATGCTGGAAATTTTTGAAGTTATTTTCATTTTACATGAGTTCTCCAGTGATTTAGGTTGGTTGATGATGACGACATTATGCGACTAAAAAAGTGAAGGGCATCAGCTTCTCCTTTGAAAGCAATAGAATAACTAGATAGTGCGGCTAAAAGGGATATATACAAAGAAGGAAAAGAAGTGAAAGACAGCATCAAAGTGGGCGAGACGAACCACATTATTTCTTCATCTTTTATTGCCTGTCGCAGCTTTAAAAGTGGATCTTTATTTCAAGTTTTTTTTTTTATGAGAAAAATGAATTTAATCGACAACAATTAGGACGTTATGCAGCAATAAAAAACGTCCAGCATATACATACATGGCTCCCCAAAAAATTGCACAGATTATGAACACTAGTACTAGTATTAGTAGATTATAAATTTATAATAATAATGCTGGAAAAAAGAGTAGGGAAAACATTTAAAATCCGTTGAACAGCACAACAATGAATTAAAGCAGCAAATATGCTACAGGTCGAGCTCACCAAGTTGGAATTGACAACTTAAAAGTCGGAGAAGGAAACGGGCAGTTTTTCAAGCTAGACTCACATGCATATNATTAAAACCCCATGTATTTGTTGTTTGGTTGTTGCTAAAACTAGAACTAACAATAAGATCCAGTATCTTTTAAGTGGTATTTACTTGTCCCTTTTTTTATTATGGATTTAATTTTGTCATTTTTGAAGCTCCACTAAGCATTAATATCAAAGAATTTTTATTTCAATTCAGCGTGCAAGTTTTCTTGGTATTTGAAATATTGATGTAGAATTTCATAGCAATTTATATTTTTGTACAATACAAACACCAATATCAAAAAAAAGGGGGCAATTGAAGCATCATCAATAATTTTTTTTGTCATCTAGCATAAATCTCAATGCATTATTTTAGCAATAAACACTCAAATTAAAATTTAATATTATTAAGCTCCCCAATTTCTACAATTTTATAGTAAAACTAACAATCTCAATAAGGTGAACCAATGATACCGAAATCTGTTCAATGTGAGTCTAATTAAGCCAAAATTAAAGCACATTCAGTGGTTTTAGATCATAGATTGAATAGCCAAACAAACTCCAAATTTGAAGTACTTATAGTCAAATTGAGTGTCTCAATGAGTCTAAGCTCACTTAATTCTTTTGTCATTAAGACCCTTAAATCATTGAAAAGTTTCTAAAATCAAGCGATTCAATGTGGGTTGTTCGATCAAGTGGTGATGGTTATTATTAACCAAAAGACTAAAATGACCCTACCTATGGCCTATAAATAGACCTCCTCTCTAGACTTGTGAAGGAAAGAAGAATCAATCAAACCCTAATGTAGTTCTAGACTGAAGACCCGATGATAGCTTACAGCTCCCAAAGTCATTGATGGTCGTCGACCCTCGTCTATTAGCCATAATCAACCATAGTTGGCCTCGCACTACTTACAATCATCAGTGAACCTTATTGTGCAATGAAGTATGCCTAAATATGGCTCAATATAACTATCATGAATGTGGTGCTATGAAGTATATTGCATATGAAGTGGCAATCATTGACATATTAAAGATCCAATGATAACTTCCAGTGGCAAATGCTTTCAATCATAATACTCAAAATAATTGAGCTTCTTTACTCTTAAAGTGTTCCATACATTGTGAGGGGACAATTGTTTTATTTGGTGTAGCATTGTAACTCTTTCCTCCCAATTTTCGGATTAGGGTGTATCACTGTAATTACATATTTATAGTGGAATGCTTTGTATGGGCTAGGTCCCTAATTTTTTTCTCACATCAGGTTCTTTCACGTAAAAACAAGTTGGTGTCTTCTCTTGTTGCTTTTCAATCATATGTATGTGTGTCATCTTTTCGTGCAACATTGAGACATTAAATTATCACTTTATCATTGTATTTTTTGACAGACAATGATTATAACTACATGTACTTCAGCATCTTTTTATTCCAATAAATAATGTTTGAATATGACACATGAATTCACCATTATTTTTCTCAAAATAATTTTTTGTTTTATTTAAAGCAAATCGAGTTCAAATCAAAATAACATTTTAATTTATTTACATAAAAATTTTTGTTGTATACCAAGCCAAAGAGCTCTTGCCCAAGCATTATTTTAAGATTTCAAATTTGACTCTAACTCATAATTTGAATCTTCTGTAGCTCACTACATTAGAGTTGATCTATAATTGTCTTTCCTTGCTCTAGTATTCAGTGATTAATCTAATGCATGTATGTCTATTTCATTGTGGCATTATATTTTGTTTGTGATTATTTTAAAGTTTTGAACATAAACT
>JXCR01127093.1:35744-50310 GCA_002079205.1 Phalaenopsis hybrid cultivar
CCTCAATTAGTCCTCTCTTTTTCTTTAGTGCAATTTTATTGTGCATATTTTCTTTGCCCTGTTTATAGATGATATAGTTAGCATAGGTGATGATTTTTCTAGTATTATAGTTTTGAAGCCTAAATTAATCTTCTTGCTTAAAATAGTTCTTTGGCCATTTTATGTTTTTTTTAAAATTATTTTGGTACTAAAATGGAACATTCTTTTAAAGTTTTACGACGCCAAAGTACTATGAAAATATAAATATAAAAGTTTAAGGGCTAGATATATAAATAACTAAGGATTGCATATTATGTATGTAAAGCTCTCTTTTTGGTGGCATACCTTTGACTAATTCCATATTCCTAAAGATAAATTTTCACATGATGAAAGAAAATGCTTCAAGCTTTAAAATGAAGATTCCAAACAAAATTAACTTGTTTGATTGTGTTGTTAATCCTACATATCTCAAGGACGATGAGCATGACTATTATAATATTAAAAATGCTTTATGACTGAATTTCGAAAATGTCTCCTTAACATCATTTGTAATTTTTTTTGTCCAAAAATATCATAAAATTAGTACGCTTCTATGATTATAAAAGCCCCTTTCAATACGCAGTGATGTTTCAAGTTCTATCATAGACCAGATCAGCATGGCCTAAAAAAAATCATTTAAAAAACCAGAAAATTCTATGAACTAGTAGAACTCAAGCATATTTTATTGCATACACAGCACAAAATTCTTATGTATTTACATATCTCACACATGAACTTTCATATTTAATAAAAAATGGTAAAAGTGCTAATTTTGATGTGATGATTTGAGTGCTTTGTGGGTAAATATGAAATCTTAGGTGGGAGATATGTAAATACATCAGAATTGTGCGCTAGGCATGTAAATGCCTCCCTTGGGTTTATTTCTTATACTTTGGGCTGTCAAAACGGCTCGTTGTTTGCGAACAGCTCGTGTTCGGCTTGTTCGCCAAGTTAATGAGCCGGACACGAACAAAGTTTTGTTTGTATCTGTTCGGCATGTTTTGGCTCAAAATACTACCCATCAATTATATATACATATATTGATGAGTAGTATTTTTAAAAATTTTAATTGACTACAACGCTGCAAAGATTTATAATCAATTAAAAGTATTAATTAAGAAAATAGAATAAAAAGTATTAAATTAGATTCAAATGAAGCTTTAATATAAACAAAAATATTTAAAACTTGTTCAATCCATAATATCTTATGGCTACGTGATTAGGGTTATCGAAACGACTCTTTGTTCGTGAACGGTTTGTGTTCGGCTCGCTAAGCAAATGAGCTTGAAATATAAATGAGCCGAACACGAATTGAGTCTGAGCTCGCTTGTTCGGCTCGTTTACACCCCTACTCATATTGTGAACTTGCCAAGCTAATAATCTTAAAGATGATATTTCATCATTTTTCTTTTCTAATGAAATCACCTAACAGAATGAGTTAAGTATTTAGGAGAAGCCAGCCTAACAAGCCACACTGACCAGCATCAAACCGTTGATCAATTTCGGCACATCACATCTGAAGTAGGTATTCAACATAAATTATTCATCAATATTCAAAGCTGTCAACCACAAATTCTTCTCAATTTATTCAAAGCAGGCAGTACGGCGGTACCTGTCTCTGGAGAAAATATCGTTCACACTGCTCTGATTTATAACTAATTAAAATGGAATTCGTAGGGCTGTCAAAAAAGCTTGGTGTTTGCAGATAGTTCGTATTTAATTTGTCAATGAATTCGTGTTCGATTCGTTCGATAAATAAATGAGACGAACGTAAACAAATTTTTTTTGTTCGGTTAGTTAAACGAACCTAAACACGAACAGTGAAGCATTCGTTCGTGTTCGAATCGTTATTGTATGAAATATAAACTAATTTAAAATAATTACATATGGAAAATTTATGATATTTTTAAAAAATAAATTTTATAAATTATAATAAATAATAAATTAATGATAACAATATATTAATATACTATATTAGTAATATACTAACATACATAATATATATTTATATAATATAAGTTATATAATTAATATAATAAATTATTTATATGTATTAATATTCAAGATGTCAAACTGGCTCGTCGTTAGCGAACAACACGTGTTCGGTTAGTTCGCTAAGAAACGAATACGAACATTGACTTCATGAACAATTTCAAACAAACTAATTTTCAAACGAACCGAACAAGAACACAAGCTCTATTCATTCATGTTCGGTTTGTTTACACCTCTANAAAAAAAACCAACCTGAACCAGAGCTAGAGATTCTTTGCCATGCCTACTGCATAATCTCTTAAGCCTCTCACCGACCTCAAAATCAGGACTAGACTTGTCAACCCAGCGGAAGTTTATCTTCCTACCAGGCTGAGCTGGGCGATCAGAAAACATCTCAGCTTTTGCAGCATAAGCACTGACAGGACGAGGCATCCCTGAAATCATGAAAGGGAAGTCCTTCATTGTTTTGACAACTTTAATTGCCTTCTGAGAGTCCTCCATTTCCACCAAAGCACATTGCGGCATGTCATAAGGGATTGTCAAGTTTGGAATGAACTCTACATTGGCAACATTCCCAAATTGTTCAAGAGCCATTTTTAACACAGCTGCTGTAACCTCAGGAGAAAGATTGGAAAGGAGCACGGACCTCTTCACCTTCTCCTGAAATTCAGTAAACTCCTTCCTAGCCTGCTCAAAATTATTCGACATTTTCTTGTTCACAACTATATCTGCATGAATTTGTGAATATAAATGTGAGAAATTCATCGAATCAGACATGGAATGAATCGGCATGGTGGATGCTCAATATTCCACATAACTTATTAGCATGCCAACATAGGATTTATATAATTTTCCAGATTTATGACAACAAAAGGAAAAAAAGATGCTCAAACAACAAGCATGTAGGCCAACAAGAAATACAGCAACAATAAATGGTGAATTACAGCGGATTTATAAATTCACCAACATCTAACGTTATCCAACCTTAAAGTCATTCTATGCCATTATAAGAAAGTAGTAATAGAATTAAACCAAACTATTGGCAGGTAATAGTGCCAGTTTAAAAAGCCATAAACATATATAAATGTAAATGGAATTACTTTAGAGAGGGCAATCCTCCCAGCTGACATCAGCATCCAGCAAAACAAGATGTAGAGAACATCCAAATTCAAAACACTCCCAACTCCAAATTATACTAACCATTACAGGCACATGTGCATAATTGATTGATTATACTGCTACAAGAAAATGAAAATCACCATCCTCATCTTCATCATCCCACGGTCCCACCAAGGGATTAGCTTTTTAAATATTAACCCAATCATTTCTATTGATGACAATATAAGGTGCTCATTCTAGTAATTGTTTTTCTTTAAGATATTTTGCCATAATTCAATTGTTAAAAGCAAATACACAGATTTGATAGTACATTTTTTTAGGTGAATGTTAGAAAATATGCTTGATTAATGTGCCATGTATATTTTACCTTTATTCAAATTCAAAATCCCTTTGTAAAACCTCTACTCATGCCGCTTTCGATCTAACCCGTTTTGGTCATAATACTATCACATTAATTCCACATACTAGATGTAATATAGTGTATAATGTTTCTTGTGCTCTTTCTCTTAAATTTTATAAAAAATATATTCTAAATCTGCAGAATACTCTCGCCAAATAATATGCTCAAGGCACTCCTCATTTTACTAATAAAGTTCAATAAAAAATTTTGGCCTCCTCTCTCTCTCTGTTTATTGTAATTAATCCAAAATACTTAAAATTACCATACTGAGATATAAGGCAGCAAACTAGAACAGCCAAGCAGGGCTATGCATGGTTAGAATTCAATCACAATTGGTAGAACACTGCTCCAGCTCAATTCAAGCAAACATGATGGTGTTCAGTCTCATATCATTGACAAGAATAACTCACCCTATGGCTAAACAAACTAGTAATATCAAGATTACAACGCTTAGTAATAAGACATTAATTGAGGAAGCTCTTAAAAAGACACTTTAAATGACAAACAAGTAGGATATTTAAACAAACACTTGAAGCATAAGCATGCAACCTGCATTCATGAAAATAATAACCTATAAAAGCTCAAATAGCATCTTGAATCGATGAGGGATGCCTTACATGAGCTTATAAACAACCATATATGCCTAAAAGAGCACCAAAAAGATTTTTCTCCTTTACTACTGAATTATAAACAAGTAAAATATACAATGAAAATTAACAATTTGAAACATCTGTCCATTAGCTTAAACAATATCTGAAAAAAAAAAATAACTTTTCTTGTTTGCACTTGACTTTAGGGTAGAGTAGTAGAAGATTATTGTTGATACTATCATTTTTAATATTATAAGTGCTTATGCACCTCAAGTAGGTTTAGATATAATTTCTAACGATAAATTTTGGAATGACTTAGAAGACTTGATACAAATGATATCTCTTGAAGAAATAATCTTTACTGAAGGATATTTAAATGAACATGTCGGTAGAGTGGTAGAAGATTTTAGAAATATTCATCATGACTACAATTTTGGAGTGATTAATGAAGAAGGTAGAGCTATATTAGATTTTTCTTGAGCGTATATTTTTGTTACTGCTAATACTTTATTCAAGAAAAGAGATGAGCATATAATTACTTATAAAAATGGATCTAATAAAACACAAATTAATTATTTTCCTATGAGAAGAACAGATCAGCGAGAATATAAAGATTGTAAGGTCATTCCAAGTGAGGATTTAAGTACTGAACATCGATTATTGGTTCTAGATTTTAAGATAAAGATTTGTAAAATAAAAAATACTGGGAATCATCATCGTAGAATTATATAGGGGTACTTAAAAGACACAAATAAAATTATTTTTATGAATAAAAATCAATATTTAAAATTTTGGAATGTTCATAAAGAAGCAAATCCTTTGTGGGGTAAAGTAATAAACACTATTAAATAAGTGGTAAAAATTATACTTGGAGAATCAAAAGAAAAAATTTTTATAAATAAAAATAGTTTGTGGTGGAATAATAATGTTGTAGCAAAAGATGTTCTTAGAGAATCAAAGGGAAAAATATTTACAAATAAAAATAGTTGGTGGTGGAATAATAAATGTGCAAAGAAAAGATAAAAATATTAGAAGTTATGTGATAAAAAATGGTTTAAATGTAAAAGCTTAGAGGACTAGAAAAAATATTAAACGACCCATAGGAAATCTAAGAGAAGAATATGTGACGCTAAAAATTCTGCTTTTAGTGATCTTTATAATATATTGGGTACTAAGAAGGGTGAATAAAATATGTATAAATCAGTCGATCAAAGAGAAAAGAAAAGTAAAGATTTAACTCAAGTAAGGTGTATTAAAGATGAAAATCATAAATTGTTTTTCTTAGGAAAAGATATTCAAAATAGGTGGGTGAGTTATTTTGATAAAATTTTTATGAAGTTTTGGAAAATACGATCGGCCTTAGTGATCTTAATATCGTTATTAATAATAAAATGTTTTATTTTTACCATTGCATTAGCAAAAAAGAAGTTGAGGAGGCTTTAAAGAAAATCAAGGGTGAAAAGTTTGTAGGACCTAATAATATCCCAAATGAAGTGTGGAAATTTTTACGAGATTTGGGAGTTTCTTGGCATACTAAACTCTTTAATATTATTTTAAAAACAAAAAAGATTCTTGAGGAGCGGAGGAAGAGTATTTTGGTCCGCATTTTTAAGAATAAAGAGAATGCACAAGAGTATATGGGAGAGGATATTTGAACATAGGTTAAGACGTATTACAAAGATTTGTCATAATCAATTTGAATTTATGTCGGGCAGGTATACTATAGAAGCTATACATGTATTGAGAGGTTTCATGCAGAAGTTGAGAGATAATAAGGAGGATTTAAATAAAATTTTTATTGATTTAGAATAAAACTTACGATAAGGTTCCAAGAGATATCCTTTGGGGAGTTCTTGAGAAGAAAAGTGTTGATATGAATTATATTCAAATTATTAAAGATAAGTTTACAAGAGCTATTACTTGTGTTCGAACAGAAGGAGGATTGATATAATATTTTCTTGGTGTATGCTTCTAGTAGATAAAGCCCAAGAAAAACTTGAATTATGGAGGTCTGCATTGGAGTCTAAAGGCCTTCATTTGAGTAGAACTAAAACTGAATACATGAAATGTAATTGACAGAAGTGTAACATGAGGTGATTAAATTATTAAAAGGTGTGAATGATTTAGATATTTCGGATCTGTCGTTCAAAATTATGGTGATATAGATAGGGATGTTAATAGTATAATTCAAGTTGGTTGGTTGAAATGGAAGAATGCTTCGGGCCTTTTGTGTGATAGAAAAGTACCGCTTAGACTGAAAGGTAAATTTTATAAGGGGGTGGTGAGACATGCAATGCTCTATGGTGTTAAATGTTGGTTTTTAAAAGAGAAGCATAATACCAAGTTAAGTGTTGTCGAGATGAGAATGATTAGGTGGATAAGTGGTTTTATACTTAGAGACAAAATGCAAAATGAATATATCCGTGATAGGGTTGGTGCAGCTTCAGTGGCGGACAAAATTAGTGAGAGTCATCTTAGATGGTTTGGTCACATCAAATGTCGAGTATCTAATGATCCGATTAGGAGAGTAGATATTTTAGATTTGAATTATGTTAAGAAAGGCAGAAGTAGAACTGGGAAGACTTGGGCTTATTGTATAAAAAATGATATTAATTTATTAGAACTAAATGAAAATATGACAACAAAAAAAATGCAATGGAGAAAAAGGATTCATGTAGCCGACCCCGCGTAATGGGATTAAGGCTTTATTGTTGTTGTAGATTTATGTTGGTTTACATCAGAGATCGGCTTTAAGCTCATATCGTTTTACTTTAGTTATGGATGGTCTTACTAGACACTTACAGGAGGATGTAGCTTATTGTATGTTTTTTGTTGAAGATATCCTTCTCATGAATAAGATAAGAGAAAAAGCTCAGGAAAAACTTGAATTACAGAGGTCTACCTTGGAGTCTAAAGGCCTTCGTTTGAATAGAAATAAAATTGAATACATGGAATGTAATTTTAGTAGTAGTAGCTCTAGTGAAAAAGATGTAACTATGGGTGATCAAATTATTAAAAGGTGTGAACACGTTAGATAATTCGGGTCTATTGTTCGAAGTAATTGTGATATTGATGGGGATGTTACTACTAGAATTCAAGTGGGTTGGTTGAAGTGGAGGAATGCTTCGGGCCTATTGTGTGATAGCAAAGAACCTCTTATAGAATGAAAGGAAAATTTTAGAAGATGGTGGTGAGACCTGCAATGCTATATGGCGCTGAATGATGCCCTTTAAAAGAGAAGCATAAAACTAAGTTAAGTGTTGTCGGGATGAGAATGATTAGGTGGATGAGTGGTTTTACACTTAGAGAAAAAATGTGAAATGAATATATCTGTGATAGGTTGATGTAGCTCCAATGACGGAAAAAATTAGAGAGTCATCTTAAGATAGTTTGGTCACATTAAAAGTTGATCATCTGATGATCCAATTAGAAGAGTAGATGTTTTAGACTCGACTTACGTTAAGAAAAGCAGATGTAGAACCTGGAAGACTTGGGCATATTGTATAAAAATGATCTTAATTTATTATAACTAAATGAAAATATGACACTAAATAGGAAGCAGTGGAAAAAAAGAATTCATGTAGCCGACCCCACTTAGCGGGATAAAGGTTTTGTTGTTGTCTTTGTTGTTGTTGTATGCAATTGACCATTAAAATATGTGATTGACTACTAAATATGTTCACATTTCTGTATCTGCAACATATTTAGGAATGTGTACATTGATGTTTTAAAAATATAGCATATGTGTTTAAAAAAGCATATTTTGAGAGAAATAGGAACCAAAGAAACCTAAATTAGTTACCATCTATGAGGTTGGAGGTCTACCTGCAAAGGATAGTTCCTACAGCTTATAAAGGAAGAATATATAGAAAAAGATCAAGGCTACCAACACAAGCCCAAAATATAGACTCGTGGGTAGTTGCAAGCGAAGTAATAGGAGGAAAGCTATACCAAACCTAGTTAAATACTAAGCCAAGGTTGCACGAGTCAAGAGGCAGACAACAGAAGCCATGAAAGATTTTTTTTCGAAAGGTGGTCAAGCAAAATTTGAATGCTGAAATCAAAATTTTGATAATTTGTTAGATATTCATAGAGAAGAGATTTTTTTAGTTAGCCAAAAATGATTCAAACCGGTTCAAATTTTAAGTAATATTAATTCCATATCGTATTTTCCTTCACTAAAATCTAAAAAGTAAAATAAGGTTTTAACCAAGTATAAATTCTATCTTAAACAAGCATTTCATCAATCATTAAATGAAGATATTATCAAGCTTTATATGATTATGTTATTGAGGATTAAAATTACTTACTATCAAGCCTTCAATGAGCTTGTTGATGAATGAGGATGTTATTGATACTAAAAAGAATTTATACAAAGTTGGTCATTTATGAGTCAAGTTTTAAAAGCATCATTTAACCTATTGTGATCATCAATGAACTCTAATCAAGTTCAATTGTAATTATCTTGTCGAGTGTATTAGTCTACATAAAACACATTGTTTTCGAGTGATACTGAATCATTATATCATTACAAATTCATTTAAATAGTATATTATCAATTTTTATGTTAATCAAAAGCACCTTATCCTCTCAAAATTGTCCTTCGTGTCAGCTCCTTATTTACTTTAAAAGAACACACCCATCATAATTTTCATTCATAAATAATATGCGCTGGGTTGTCTCACTTTGAATGGTCCCATTTAGGGCTAGAATCAACCCGAGCTAAGTCAAGTCAAGTATATTATGTATTGGACTTGGCTTGGTTGAATCATAAGTTTTTTCATGTTCAGTTCAGTTCGTGCTTAATCAAAATGATTCATGTCATGATTTTTCGACAAATTTTACACAGGTTGTCAACTATTTAACGCAGCCCTCCACTTTTCACATCTGAGGATTGAGAACCGGCATGTGTGAAAGTTTTAGATATCTCGGGTCTATTGTTCAAAGTGACTGTAATACATAATTCAAGTTGGTTGGCTGAAGTGGAGGAATGCATCGAGCCTATTATGTGATAGAAAATTACCGCTTAGACTGAAAAGAATATTTTATAAGATGGTGAGACCTGCAATGCCCTGAGGCGCCAAATGTTGGCCTTTAAAAGAGAAGCAAATGTTGTCGAGAAGAGAATACTTAGAAGGATGAATGGCTTTACACAAAGACAAAATGCGAAGTGAATATATCCGTGATAGGGTTGGTGTTAGCTCCAGTGGCAAACAAAATTATAGAGTCATCTTAGATGGTTTGATCACATTAAACGTCGATCATCTGAGGATCCAATTAAGATTGCAGATGTTTTAGATTTGACTTATGTTAAGAAAGGTAGAGGTAGACCAAGAAAGACTTAGGCATATCGTATAAAAAATGATTTTAATTTATTAGAATTAAATGAAACTAACACTCAATAGGACACAATAGAGAAAAAGGATTCATGTAGCCGACCCCACTTAGTGGGATAAAGGTCTGTTGTTTTTGTTGTTGAGTTCGAGCTAGAGCCAACCTTTCACATATATGTTCATTCTTGACTTGCTTAAATTTTTTAATGATCATACTTGATTTGTACTTGATTTATTTGTATTAAATGAAGAAGCTAATAATTTGAATAAGCACATGATTTAATTTATAAGAAAATAAAATTAAATTTGCATTTGATTCTTCATATAAACCTAGTAAAAAAGCTAAAAAATTGAATGAATAGTTAATTTTTAAAATGAAATTATTAACAAATGATTTAACAAATCTAAATAAATAAGCAATTAAATAAACTTCAAATTAGCTTCCAACTAATTTATACCAAGTAAATATAATTATATATAAGTTATAAGTAATCTTTCTTGCAATCAAATAACATAAATAAGTACTAACTAGTTTATTATAATAAAAAAAGTAATAATAAATTAAATCAAATTTATATGTTTATTGATATTAGATTATAATATGTTCTATTAAATTTATAATTAAATAAATTATAGTTAATTAAATTTTATTTAAATAATATACTATATAAGTAAAGAGTAGTTATGAAGCTATTTATTGAACAACAAAAGAATTTGTTCATGAATATTATTAATAAATGAGTTAGACCATGTTCAAATTTGGTTCATTTAACCTTCGAGTTTTAAAGAATTGTTCAAACTTGTTTATTTACTAATTGGAACAAACATAATCAAGTATTAATCGAACTGAGTTTGTGATGTTCATCAAATGTGTTGGTTCATTTACAACCCTAGTCCCATTTCACAAATCATTCCTTTAAAGCATATAACACTCTCTAAACTAATCGAAAACCAGAATGGCTCATATCCAATATGCTAGCTTAATATATAACCACAAAACAAAAAAACAACATATAACACTAATGTCAAGAACTTACCAATCTCAATGTATTGTTTCCTAGAAAGCAACTAAAGAAACATAGTTAAGAATTGCAAAATAATTTTCCAAAGATGCTAAGGATTTTGTATTTCTGATTATGTAAGACATAACAAGTATGCCTCACAACTACGCGCCGTGAAATATGAATATATGAATCTTCCATCCATAATAGAACCAAGACAAATGCAAAAATTTAAAAGGAAATAGAAGTAGTGCTTTCCATTTAGTTCAAGCTATATCAAAGCTGGAGGAAGTATAAATGCATGGGTAATATTGAGTCAAGATTAAGGGTATGTTTGTTTCATCTTTTCGAGCGGTGTTCAAAACTAAATTTTTGGATGGCGTGTTTGATTCGTGCTTCCGTGCATCGCGTTATTAACCCACGGTCGATTATTCCTCTCCCTCGCGACCGCGGCTGACAACCCATGTCCTGGGTACCGTTCTGGTTTTATCCATGCGGGCAAGAAAGGCCGAGGCACTCAGATAAAAGATAATTATGATGAGATAAATTAATTATTAAAATTCACAGCTGGGATAATTAATTTTGTTGCCAAAGGCTGAACAGCTTGGACAACAAACAATAGATGTAGTGTTTAACTAACAATCATTATTTATTCATATTAAAACTAGCCTCCCTTTTCTAATTTTAAAGGCTGAGCAGATGTGATAATTTATCTTAAAAATAATTTGCTCCATGAGGCCTTTACCGATGTCTTGGTGAGGCATATAAAGTTAAATTAATTTTGAGAGAGCATGTGCCGCCTCCCTCTAATTAAATAATAATGTGAGATAATTAATAAATATTATGCTTCATGAGGCATATAAAGTTAAATTGATTAAGTATAAAATTTGAGTAGTTACAGTTCATGGTTAAAAATAATTTTATGCCCATTAAATTTATTTTGAAATTAACATAAATAATTAATGATGTAATCATATTATAAATAATTTTATGCTCATTAAATTTATTTCGAAATGTATTTTGAAGTTTATTTTGAAAATAAATTACTAATGAAATGAGAGTTATTTCAGACATTTTATTTATATACATCACTTTCAAAACTTAATTTTTCATACAAACTAGCTGTTTCTGAAACACCAACTTTTAAATTGCAGATTTTCTACAACAACATTTGAACTAAGATTTCATATAACCACAGTCAATATAAACACACCTTAAGTGGGTTAGACCAACCATAAAGTTTTTATATGAATTCAAAATTCAAGTATAAAAAAACAATGACCTTAATTTTAAGCTAAACATATCAATTTAAAAATCTTTTCTAAATTTCAACTAATAGCATATATGCATGTAACTATGTATATATGTTTATTTAGCTATGAATATGTGTGTATAGATGCTAAAGAGTAGACACATAAATGTTTATATTCTCATACATAGAATTGATTTCAAGTAAAATTGAAGTTACTTCAAGGATAGAGCGCCATCCCCTAGTCGAAATTAAATTTAGAATTGGATCGAATGNAAAATTAAATTTGGAATTGGATAGAATGTCAGTAATTCCAAACATAACTATCAATCATGTACAAATGTGATTCGTGGAAATGTGTGTTTGTGAATGCTCAAATGCTAAAAGGATAATAAAAAAATACATGAGATTGCTTAGTTTCCATTTATGAATGGCTTAAGTTGTTAAATGAGGATAAGAAAAGTGAGACAAATAAAGGGGATAAATCTTAATAACAATTAAATTATTTGTATGGTTCGATAGATGAGTTGGCATAAGTAAAGAAACTATTTGGGAGAACACGAATCTTGATCTTACACTAGATGATTCAAGTGACCCCACCACCAGCACTCCATTTCAAATGATTGCGACTAACAACAACCCACTAATGGTCAATGGGCTATTATGGCTAGCAAAACAAACACTGCTTACAATTAAAGCTACCAATTGCAAACATCACAAACTCGGTTCGATTAATACTTGATTATGTTCAATAAAAGAATTCAATGATCCTCTCCTTACATAATTACTAGTTGAAACTACGATAGTAGTGAACCTTTAGATGAATCATCTTTAAAGAGTAATAATGTAAAATCCTTGATCACTTTAACAATATCAAAATCAAGAGACAAACCATCTTGACACACAATAAATCTTAAGTCACAAAAATATATATACAACTTCTCTAATTGCAAAATCTCAAATACTCTCAAAACATGGCACCAAATGAACATCATGTATCTTGCAATAGATTATAATGCCAACAAAATAGATACTACTAATTTTCCAATAAAAGGGCCTTAATACACAGTTTATTATCTTCATGGTACAAGACAATAACTTATTTTTTTCCATACAAGTCTCTTTTTAAGAAACTCATCAGCATCTGAAGTTCAACAATGTTTTGTGGACTTCATCATTTAAAAAAAAGGCAAATTAGGCAATGCTGATATAACAACTAAGTCAAGAGCATATAGCATGCCCCAAAGAAGCGATAACTCATTAGGAATCTCTTTAAGAAAAATAACATTAAAAAAAATCAATGCTTCATTGGATAAAGCCACAAATGCAAGCATTGCATTGTTAAACTCATTAAATATTAGAGCATAGATCAAACCATCCAATATTTCTCAAACAACAACAACAACAAAGCCTTAATCCGACTACGTGGGGTCGGCTACATGAATCCTTTTTCTCCCTTGCGNCGAAGTAATAGGAGGAAAGCTATACCAAACCTAGTTAAATACTAAGCCAAGGTTGCACGAGTCAAGAGGCAGACAACAGAAGCCATGAAAGATTTTTTTTCGAAAGGTGGTCAAGCAAAATTTGAATGCTGAAATCAAAATTTTGATAATTTGTTAGATATTCATAGAGAAGAGATTTTTTTAGTTAGCCAAAAATGATTCAAACTAGTTCAAATTTTAAGTAATATTAATTCCATATCGTATTTTCCTTCACTAAAATCTAAAAAGTAAAATAAGGTTTTAACCAAGTATAAATTCTATCTTAAACAAGCATTTCATCAATCATTAAATGAAGATATTATCAAGCTTTATATGATTATGTTATTGAGGATTAAAATTACTTACTATCAAGCCTTCAATGAGCTTGTTGATGAATGAGGATGTTATTGATACTAAAAAGAATTTATACAAAGTTGGTCATTTATGAGTCAAGTTTTAAAAGCATCATTTAACCTATTGTGATCATCAATGAACTCTAATCAAGTTCAATTGTAATTATCTTGTCGAGTGTATTAGTCTACATAAAACACATTGTTTTCGAGTGATACTGAATCATTATATCATTACAAATTCATTTAAATAGTATATTATCAATTTTTATGTTAATCAAAAGCACCTTATCCTCTCAAAATTGTCCTTCGTGTCAGCTCCTTATTTACTTTAAAAGAACACACCCATCATAATTTTCATTCATAAATAATATGCGCTGGGTTGTCTCACTTTGAATGGTCCCATTTAGGGCTAGAATCAACCCGAGCTAAGTCAAGTCAAGTATATTATGTATTGGACTTGGCTTGGTTGAATCATAAGTTTTTTCATGTTCAGTTCAGTTCGTGCTTAATCAAAATGATTCATGTCATGATTTTTCGACAAATTTTACACAGGTTGTCAACTATTTAACGCAGCCCTCCACTTTTCACATCTGAGGATTGAGAACCGGCATGTGTGAAAGTTTTAGATATCTCGGGTCTATTGTTCAAAGTGACTGTAATACATAATTCAAGTTGGTTGGCTGAAGTGGAGGAATGCATCGAGCCTATTATGTGATAGAAAATTACCGCTTAGACTGAAAAGAATATTTTATAAGATGGTGAGACCTGCAATGCCCTGAGGCGCCAAATGTTGGCCTTTAAAAGAGAAGCAAATGTTGTCGAGAAGAGAATACTTAGAAGGATGAATGGCTTTACACAAAGACAAAATGCGAAGTGAATATATCCGTGATAGGGTTGGTGTTAGCTCCATTGGCGAACAAAATTATAGAGTCATCTTAGATGGTTTGATCACATTAAACGTCGATCATCTGAGGATCCAATTAAGATTGCAGATGTTTTAGATTTGACTTATGTTAAGAAAGGTAGAGGT
>JXCR01127093.1:55831-101348 GCA_002079205.1 Phalaenopsis hybrid cultivar
ACATCTTTTGCTACTTATTTAATAGTATTTGTTACTTTATCCCACATAACATTTATTTCTTCATGAACATCTCAAATTTTGAAATCTTGAATTTTACTCATAAAAATAATTGTATTTGTGTCTTTTAGGTTCTCTCATCTAATTTTACGATGATAAGACAGTATTTTTTATTTTACAATTCTTCATCTTAAAATCTAGAACTATTAAACGATGTTGGATACTTAAATTCTCGCTTGGAATGACCTTATAATCTTTACAATCTCGACGATCTCTTCTTCTTATAAGAAAATAATCAAATTGTGTTTTATTAGATCCAATCTTATAAGTACGCAGATGCTCATCTCTTTTCTTGAATAAAGTATTAGTAATAACAAAATCATACGCTAAAGCAAAATCTAAAATAGCTCTACCTTCATCATTAGTTACTCCAAAACTGTAGCCACAATGAGTATTTCTGAAGTCTTCTACCACTCTACCAACATGTCTATTTAAATTTATTCCAAATAAAAATTATTTCTTCAAGAGGTATCATTTGTATTAAGTCTTCAAAGTCATTTCAAAAATTATCTTTAGACCCTGTATCTAAACCTACTTAAGGAGCTTAAGCACTTATAATATTAAAAATCTTAGTATCAATGATGATCTTAAGGATTATAATTCTATCTCCAACTCTATTAATTTTTACAACATTATCTTTAAAACTCTTATCTATAATTACACCTACACCATTTCTAGTGCAACTCTTACCAAAGTACCAAAGTTTAAAACCTAAATTATCAATCTCCTTAGCCTTTTCTCCAACCCATTTAGTTTCTTAAAAAATAAGATATTAATTTTTCTATGAATCATAATACCAACTAATTCTATTAATTTACCATTGAGAGTACATATATTTCAAGATCTTATCATAATATTAGTTTCATTAGTTTCATGGACTAATTTCTTTGCCCACTTTCGCCCGTAATGTGGGAACCCTTCCTTATTTGACACTATGCCCAAGCGTCGGTGTAGCGGCTCTTACACACTTTTCACTGTATTAAGGCTATACAGCGCGTAGCTTCCAGGGGACGCCCTAGCACTTACAAAATGATCAAAAAGATTCATGTCAAGATTTTTTCAACAAGTTTTATGCTGGTTGTCGGCTACCTAATGCAACCCTCCACTTTTCACATCCGGACTTGGGACCGGCAATGGCAGCATTTCTCAAAAATATACTTAAAATATTAAAAGTCATTCACTTCATTGGAAGCACTAGAATCTTCTGTAGACTCCGATTTCAAAAGTATCCATCTTTTATTAGTTCTGAAAGTGTAAGTATTAGGTCATTGAAAATGAGTAACAACTCAATCATAAATTAAAATTCAATCTAGAAATAACATGAGAAACACCAATTAGCAGCATATAACTCTGGTTGCGGATGTAGTTTAAAGCTCAAATCCTTAATCATAAGCTTGTAAAATTTAGCCTCACAATTGAAATTAATTTTGAAAAAATGCAATCCTTTTCTAATAACATTCTATCTTCGGAGTAGCTAAAATGTAACACATGATCTTCAAGGAATTATCAACTACAACATCTTTAGATTCGCTAATTTCATCATCAAATTCATAAAAATTATTAAAATTATTGCATTCACATTTATACACAAGTTTCTACCGGGACACTCATCAATGTAATGCTAGATTTATAATACTTAAAATGTCTTTACAAAAATATCAAACCAATGCAAATGCAATGGATTTCATTTTAGCGTCCTTATTACCTTCGGTATTACTACCCTTAAACTTAATTACATTTAATGAATGATGCTTTCTTAACAAAAAATCTTTAATATTTACTTAAAGCAAATACAATTTGAAAAGCATCCTTCAAAGATTGAAAGTCATGAGGTGCATCTTTCTATTAATATAAGGACTCAAATAAATATTAAACCTAAAGAGTGAATTATTTGGGTTTTCAACAATATCAAAAAGTAAAAAAGTTTTTCAAATTTGTTCATGTATTGTATAGTAATTCTAGTCCCTTGAAATAATAAATTAAAATGTTGTGACAAAATGATCATGATATGTTAAGAAAATAATTTTCTTCAGAAATTCTTTTATTTAGCCCATGTGGTAGTAAGTTCCATTCCCAATCTTTCTCTGTCTTTGAATCATCCAATAAACTTTAACTTGCCTAGTTATTTCATTCTCATAAATCTCATTTATTGTTCATTAGACAAGATTTTGCATTCAAAGAAGTTGTCTAAATCCAATACTCAGTCACTAAAAGTTCTAGAGTTTATTTTATCATCACAAGGAGAATATTAATTTTTAATCTCTCTTATTAGTTCATCTACTCAAATATTTTCGCATAAATGATTTCCAACATCAAGCAAATCAAAAGGCTACAACAAAGCACAAAAAAAAGATACCATGGAAAAATGAAGAAAAGAAAGGAATGGGTTGATCTGTTGCCCAAGACTAATTCAACCAACTCTAGTTGTCACTTTGTTGTACTGAGCAGAGTAAATAAGACCATCATAAATCTCTCCAAAGACTCTTCTTAACTATAAAATAGTTGTGAAAACGTTAAACAAGGGATCAAAAATATAAGAATCATACATGTCAGTTACGCGCACCATGGAACATGAGTGCACCACAAGTGCCATCATTATAGAGCGGCATAACGTTAAAAAATGACGTGCAATTTGTTCCATGGATTAACAATGTCGCATTGAGCATTGCCCTCATGTTGGATGCTATATATAAGGCATAATTTGGTGATGCAAAATCGCATGAAGGTCTCGCGCTCACAATACCGTATCTAACAAACAATTTGTATCCTCTTTTGTTGTTATCCCAACAAGCTTTTCTTATATTATCCAGCAAAAGAGTCGCACGATCACTCTGTCCTAGCAAGCTTAGCTCGATATTTCTCATGCGACATTGTAGCTAGCTCTATTCAGTAATTCAGTTGGGCAATTTTGTCCTTGCTCATGTGGTATCATATCTAGGTAGGCTCTGCGCAGTTCTAAAATGCAATCCAAGCTTTTGCCATAATTTAATCCTTCTATTTAAAGTATCCTCTCAATATGGTAGATCCGAAATCGAAACATTTAGTTAAAAACTTGCGACTACTTTTTTGTTCAATAAACTTTTTATTTTTAATTTATTTTCGAGAGGACTATAGGATTTGAAACAAATGCATCGTAGCATAACAAAAAACAATTTAAAGAAAATCCATCATAGCTATTGTTGCGACTTTCCTCCATTCTTCCACCTCATCAAATATTTGTGATCAAAATTAAAAATTAATGTTGGTCCTGCATATGTAAATCTTCAAACAATTCGACTTGAGCAAGGCGAAAGGCAATGCAGCTTGTTTGATCAAAGCTAACAACGTAAAACTGATCAAGTTGACTACAAGAAAAATATTGAAAAAAGTTTCCAAGATCTAAACCAACCCAAACCCTGAAGACAATCTGATCGGATACGCTTGCTTGGCAAAGTATAGACGAATCAAGCTACCTTCCACGAAGAGGAGCCAGAACAGAACATGAATCAAGCTCAATAATGTATCATTCAAAGGATTTAACATTTTGTCCTTCTCAAAAATCTAAAATCCTAAAACAGATAGAAAGATGTGCAACAAAAATTAAAAGCAATTATTTAGGCAGTAAAAAAATTTTACTGCCTTCGTACAGCAAGAACTCTAATTTTACTGCCTAAAATACAATTTGTTTGGATGCCTAAAATCCTAAAAGGAAGAGGAGCCAGAAAACATTTTGCCCTTCATGTAAATCGAATACGGTTACTTGTTATCTCCTCAGGATTTACGACAAACTCTGATGAGTGCTGGCTAAAAACAGTTAGCAAGAGCTACAGATCCAAGAAATATCGAAAGATGGAGATGGGAGAAACGAGAAAGATAAAAGGAAAAACCCTCTACGTGGTGGGATGGAACGAAGAGTTCCAAATGCCGAAACCTCCAATTTTTTTCAACCATAACGGAAGCTCCAATCAGATTCGCTAAAGCGAGAGCACAACAGGGTTTACAATTACCTGGTTTCGGTCGTTTTTTGGTTGAGAAAGAAGAGGCGCAGGGGTCTTCGCGAGAGAAGGAGCGTAGCAGGGGGCGGACGCTAGGGCAGAAGGAACTATGTCGCGGGTCAAAAAGTATTTTTTTTTACAACATATTTGGGCAGTTGTTCGAAGATAGTTGGTTTGCAGGAAACAGCAATTTACAGATGTTTGTGGATAAACGATGATTTCATCAGAACTCTCTTGGCATTATATTCAATACTGCAAAAAGGAGAAAACTAATGTAGAACGTTAAACAAAAAGTTGAAACAGTACTTAACAGTAAGTATCAAGTTTAATAAAATATATATATATATATATATATATATATTATTAAAATTATAATTAAAATTATAATAATATTAATTTTAAAATCAAGACAACATATCTCGTGAGATATACTATCATCCAGGGATATGATTGAATCACGATCACTATCGGCAGTGGAGTCTGACGAATTGTACGTACACTGGAAAGAAGCACACCTCTCCAAGATACTTTGTGGGCAACTGTAAACTTTCTCTCATAACCATGTGCTCGACGTGATGTCGTAAGGAAGTCTGTAGTCCACATTAACAGAACATAAGTCGGGAGGTCTCTGAAAATTTTGGAGCTCATGTTGCTTGAACTAAAGAAAATTTTGGAGCTCATGAGAGAAAACATTTGTCACCTCAAAAAATTAAACAAAAGAAAAAAATGTACATGAAAATCGAAATTATCGAAAACAGTATCGAAAAAGAACATAAATTGGAAAAATATATAGGTGTGAAGTCTCAGAGCACTAATTATACTAATTAATGAGTTTGTCACAGCATGAAAATTATGAAACTTGTAAAAAAAAGAGTTATTAGTTGTGTTTAACCCACGTGAAACTAACTTCCTATGCCGCATGTGCATATCATAAAAAAAAGACCATCCACTAGGCCCTCATAAGTTGATGCACCGAAAAGAGGTAGAATCTAGGTTATTTTCATTAGGATTTCACATGTAACAACGACAAACCGACCATCTAGACGAACCCATAAAATCATATGTCTCATCATGGACCTCGCGAACTTAAAAAAAAAAACTCATAACAAATACTCAAGTATTCAAGTGTTACAAGTCCAACAACCATAACAAAAGAAAGCACAAATCTAACAAACCAACCTAAAGAAATCTTCATTGACTCACCAATGAACCACACAGTCACCAACACTAAAATCCTACAGCACTAGCGCCAACCTCAACACCATATTAATTCCAAGTATTCCAGTATTCCAGTATCACTGGTCCAATCACCATAACAAAAGAAAGCAGCCATTCCAACAGAGCAGCCTAAGGAAACCTTAATTGGCTCACCAATGAACCACGCAGTCACTAGCATTAAGATACCACAACACTAGCACCAACCTATACACCATCTTAATTCCAAGCATTCAAATGTCACAGGTCCAACCACCATAACAAAAGAAAGCAGCAATTCCAACAGACCATCCTAAATAAGTCTTCATTAGCTCACCAACGAACCACATAGTCACCAGCACTAAAATTCCACAGCACTAGCAACAATCTCAACACAATAACAAGTGTCACAAGTCTAACCACCATAACAAATGAAAGCAACAATTCAAACAAACGAGCGAAAATAGTTCTTCTTTGGCTAATCTATGAGAAAAAAATTTCCAAATATCTTGCATGAAGAAATAAATCTCATATAAAATTCCAACAAAGAGAACTAGAAATCGCATGAGATAAGTAACGAATCCATCAACAATTGTGGGATTACAAGAGCCAGAAAATGCGTTCACTTACATTAACTGGAGCACCGAGTGGTAAGGGAGAGCATAAGGACAGGTGAGAGAGGCACACATGAGGGAGAACGAGAGCTTACAGAGAAACTGGAACACCAAGTGGGAAGGGAGAGGAGAAAGGCAGACGACAGAGAGACAGGTGAGGGAGTTCGATCACCGTGAACAATCAAAGAGCTAAGACAAGGACACATGATGAGGAGAAGGATGAAAAACTCAACGATTTATTAAAAGATCCCGGCGTCAACAATGAAAAAACACCACAATTAAACACCAATTGGAGTTCTCAAATCATGAAACGTGATGGTACCGCCTCCCCCAAACGGCTCATTAATCTATTGTCAAAGGACTCCATTACTGCTTCGCTTCCCCTCTCTTCTTCAGAAAATATTTCAATAAGTAAAACGTACGCAGCGCTACGTACATCGGAGGTTATTCAGATGGTGCATGCAGGTTATATCTGATTATACCCTCTTGTAATCTCCTTGTAACTTACTTCTAACTGACGGAACTACAGAAGCGCGAAACTTATTTGTAGGTTACAGATAGGTTAAAAGGGGGTTAAAGGTGTATAACACACTAAATAACCTCCCCACCTATGCAAATATTTTCCCTCTTCTTCACTCGATTGCAAGAAAAAGAAAGTAGGTGCTAAAAAAACTACTTGTTTCATTCTGCCCGAAATTGTCTCGCTTGCCTCTAGTTTATCCCTGTTTCAGCAATAACCATCACCTTCCTTCCCCTTTCCCTTCTCGTTCCTGAAACCCTAGCCATACATTCACAACTAGAGCTAGCTGGGAAAAGCAACAACAATATCGTGACGTACAAAGACCTTTGAAACACCTATAATTCTACTTCAGCAGTGCTTCTACCCGATGTCATTGAGGAAGGTAGCCCTCTTATTTCTCTCCCTTTCTTCCAACCCTCTTTCGTGCTTCCTAAAAATTTGAATTTAAAGCAAAACAGAGAAGAAAAGGGATTTAAGATCCTGGAGGATTTAAAATTGTTCCTCTTCCAACAGATAAAACTCTGATATGCCTCTCTTCATATCTCGATCGCAAGGGAAAGAAAATAGGTGCAAAAAAAAAAAACTCTTGTTTCACACTCTTTGTCTCTCGATCTCAACTGCTAAGAAATAAAGCATTGACAAATTTTGTTGCTTAATGATTCATGCAAACTGTAGAAGAACTATAGATTTCAAAGTTAAGATGGAACAATCATGCCTTGTGATTATCTGTTTTTGCTGAATGATTGTTTTCATTCATTTTCTCTTTTGTTTTTTTTTTCTTGAGTCGTCACCTTACCTATCGTCGTATGATATCTTTTTTTTGACTAAGTCTCTAACATGGATGATCTGAAGAAGAATAGAAATTAAAAAATAAGGAACATACAACGAAGATAGACAAAATAGAGAAATAACACGAAGAACTTTCGTAAAGTAAACTTTGGTTATTTTCATTAGGATTTCACATGTAACAATGATAAACCAACCATCTAGACGAACCCATAAGATCATATGTCTCATCATGGACCTCACGAAACCAAATAAAAAATAAAAAAATGCTCATAACAATTACTCAAGTATTCAAGTGTCACAAGTCCAACAACCATAATAAAGGAAAGCACAATTCCAACAAACCAACCTAAAGAAATCTTCATTGACTCACCAACGAACCACATAATCACCAACACTAAAATCTTACAACACTAGCGCCAACCTCAACACCATATTAATTCCAAGTATTCAAGTGTCACAAATCCAACCACAATAAATAAAGAAAGCAGCAAATTCCAACAGAGCAGCCTAAAGAAACCTTTGTCGGCTCCAATGAACCACATAGTCACTAGCATTAAGATACCACAACACTAGCCCTAAACTCAACACCATCTTAATTTCAAGCATTCAAGTGTCACAGGACCAACCACCATAACAAAAGAAAGCAACAATTCCAATAAACTAGCCTAAATAAGCCTTCATTAGCTCACCAAAGAACCACATAGTTACCAACACTAAAATTTCACAGCACTAGCAACAATCTCAACACCATAACAAGTGTCACAAGTCCAACCACCATAACAAAGGAAAGCAAAAACTCAAACGGACCAGCGAAAATAAATCTTCTTTGGCTGATCTATGAGCAAAAGTTTCCAAATATCTTGCATGAAAAAAAAAATCTCATAAAAAATTCCAACAAAGACAACTAAAAATCGCATGAGATAAGTAAAGAATCCATCAACAATTGCGGGATCACAAGAGCCAGAAAATGCGTTCACTTACATTAAGTGGAGCGCAGAGTGCTAAGGGAGACCATAAGGACAAGCGAGAGAGGTTCGTGTGAGGAAGAACAAGAGCTTACAGAGAAATTGGAGCACCAAGTGGTAAGGGAGAGAATAAAGGCAGACGATGGAGAGACGGATGAGGGAGTTTGATCACCGAGAAAAATCAAAGAGCTAGGACAAGGACAAATGATGAGGAGAGGGATGAAATACTCAACAATTTATTAAAAGAACCCATCATCAACACTAAAAAAACACCACAATTAAACACCAATTAACGTTCTCAAATCGTGAAATGTGATGGCACCGCCGCCCCCAAATGCTCATTAATCTATCATCGAAGGACTCCATTACTGCCCTGCTTCCCCTCACTTCTTCAGAAAATATTTGCGTAAGTAAGACGTACGTAGCGCTACGTACGTCGAAGGTCATTTAGAGGGTACAAGAGGGTTATATCCACGTTATACCCTCTTATAACCTCTCTATAACTACCAAAACTACAGAAGCACAAAACTTATTTGTAGATTACAGATAGGTTACAAGTAGGTTAAAATGAGGTTAAAGTGTATAACACGTTGAATAACTTCACCACCTACGCAAATATTTTCCCTCTTCCTCACTTGATTGCAAGAAAAAGAAAGTAGGTGCTAAAAAAGCTACTTATTTCATTCTGCCCGAAATTGTCTTGCCTGCCTCTACTCTATCCCTGTTTCGAAAATAACCACCACCTTCCTTCCCCTTTCCCTTCTCATGCCTGAAACCCTCGCCATACATTTGAGACTAGATGTAGCTGGGAAAGGCAATGACAGTATCGTGGCGTACAATGATCTCTGAAACACCTATATTTCTACTTCAGCAGCGCTCCTACCCAATGCCATTGAGGAAGGTAGCCCTCGTATTGCTCTCCCTTTCTTACAACCCTCTTTCGCGCTTCCTAAAAATTTGAATTTAAAGCAGAACGAAGAAGAAATGAGATTTAAGATCCTGGAGGATTTAAAATTGTTCCTCTTCTAACACATAAATCTCTGATTTGCCTCTCTTCATATCTTGATTGCAAGGGAAATAAAATAGGTGCGAAAAAAAAAACTCTTGTTTCACTCTCTTTGTCTCTCTATCCCAACTGCCTAGAAATAAAAGAATGGACAAAATTTGTTGCTGAATGATTCATGCAAACTGTAGAAGAACTATAGATTTCAAAGTTAAAATGGAATAATTGTTCCTTGTGATTATCAGTCTTTTGCTAAAAGATTGTTTTCATTCATTTTCTCGTTCTTTTTTTTTTGCTTGAGTTGTCAGCTTACCTATAATCGTATGATATCGTTTTCTGAGTAAGTCTCTAATATGGATGATTTGAAGATGAAGAAGAGAAATTAAAAAATAAGGAACATACAACAAAGATAGGCAAAATAGAGAAATAACACGAAACATTTACGTAAAGTAAACTTTGTGTGATAGCCCAAACAAAACGTGATCAAATCAAAAATGCTTTGGAACATATCCACAAATAAGATCCTACGAAAGCAACTCACAGCCAGAGTGTCAAGTGTCAAGTGTGTTTGCTTGTTATGGGGTCAAGATAAACTCTCAAAGGGATGTATACTTTTGGTTAATTACATATTGGGGGATGTCCAATAGTATTCTCATTTAAAGGTGTCCTGCTTACACTTATATAACTACTAATAGAGGATGTCACAAAGAAATGTTACCTCATAGGAATGTCCCACTGCTTTCAAAGCTCTCGCTAGGCCACACACGAGAGAGTGGATCTCTCACATCCCAAATGGGTAGCGGCTCATCGACGTGCAGAGCCTGTGAAATAACCAAGTCGACTCATAGTATCCACACTATACTTCTAAGGCCTAACCGGGCCGTTAGGGTGGAGGGTTAATCAATTTATCCCAAATGGGTCGTGATTTGTCCATAATGCGAGTCTACAAAAAGACATCAATGAAACATCAAAAGGAGCGATATGACTCAAAGTGGGTAACAAAGGAGAGGTAGAATAATCTTAATAAAGTAGAAATATTTTGGTTAGGATACCACAGATCTGTCATTTTAAGTTATTAGGACCATAAGTTTACTTGATCGTGAAGGCAGTCGACCTAACACAATCAGAGATCTCTTGTCGGTAATTTTTCATTGTGTCATCCAAGAGGATCTGGGTAGCCCAAAGGTTAAGAGAAGGAAACTCTAAATCCTATGACCCTATATAAGTAGAAAGTAGAGGTGAAACTTATACCTACTAAAGTGACAAGGAAACCACTGGAGTGAAAAGAGAAGTATGACTACGAAGTCGAAGTGCTCTCACAAAAAAGTATACATCACTAGTTCTCTAGGATAATCAACAAAAAAAGTCCTATGGCTAGATCTTAGGCTTCTAAGGAAGAAGGATTGAACCTCATAAAAATGAGGTCAACAAACCCAAGTTGGAAAATATCTCATGAAGAAGATTCTCCACAATCGAGAAAATAAAGACTGAAGAAATGAATTCTCGGTTAGTAGGTTTCAAACGTCCAGCCAGATGGAATCACCGAGACAAATGATAAGATTAGTACAACCATGTCTTTTGAATTTTGGGCTAGAAAAGAAAATGGTAGGTTTGCTCTTTGTATTCGTAGGGGGATTGCAAAAGCTCCTAACCTAAGGGGGGTTTTTATCTAAGCTTACAAAAAACCTAACATAAGTCCTCTAACATCCATATCTTGGAACTCTAGGAAAAGAAATTGCAAGAGATTCAGAAATTTCACCTATGTTATTTTTGGTTCTCCTTGCTCCGACCTTGTTCCGATCATGTTTTCTTCGCTCCTTCCCCAAAGAATGAAAAAGCTCTCCTTAATGGAGAGAATGACGAGGTCACCAGGTCTCTCATTCTCCAATGTGGGTTGAAGCTCTCCCTTTTCAAAAGAGATGAAGCTTTCTTTAAAATAAAAGCTTTTTCATGTTCCATCACTTATCTCTCCAATAAGGAGAAGAAGATTTTTTGGTAAAGGAAGAAGAAAATGAAGAAGTAGAAGGGAATAAGATCAAAATTTGGGAAGAAGAAGACTTTTTTTCTCTTGGAGCTCCTCTCAAGTCCCTTCTCAGGTAATAGTACAAATGACCCTATCTCTCCAGACATCTTCCTACTGAGAGAGATAACCCTTGGTTCAAAAACTTGATTTGACCTTGTGATTCATTTGACATAGTCCTAGGTATCCAAAGTTACATCTTTTGAGTGAAAAAACTATGCAGAGGAACTATCTAGTGGTCACGGCACAAATCCAGTGGAAAGCCGGAAACCAGAGCGTAAACCCGCGAAATAGGTTGAATCAGCGTGAGTTGGTCACGTCCCTACTGAAAGCATCATAGAAGGGCTCCGCCATGGTCATGTTCACGCCCTTGCATAATTACATCGGGCGTTTTGTTAAGCCGTCGTTGCCATGCCAAGCTCGGGCGCAATTACACCGCTATAGGCTGTGTTGTGACCTGTGGAAAATAGGGTGTGGTCACACCTGAAAGTGGCATAATTACATTAAGTCTCTGTTTGGCCGTCGTGGTCACGTCACCCTCGGGCGTGATCACGTTGATGGTTAAGGTTGTCTTGATTGGTGTGATTTTGGGCATGGTTCCACCTGTTTTGGGAGTGGCCACGCTAAGGGCTAGGTGTGGCCACACCCATTCTAAGCAAGTCACGTCGGACCCTTAGGCCTCTTTTGGCCTTCGGAAGTCCGTTGAGGGGAGTTTATGTTCCGTTCAAGCCACGAAAAGCCCTAAATGGTTTGATTGGAGCTTCCAAACATCAGAATGGTCATGAGGCCCGCCCTGTATTGGAGGACTGATGCCCACCGACGGTAATCACTTCCGAGCTCGACTAGAATGGGAAGAATCGTCTATCTGGTGCATGACGTGCCCGCCGACAGCTCTGGTATATTAAATCAAGAAGTTTCTATGGGTATAAATAAGTGATAATGGCTGGTTTTCATGTTATAAAGTGATGCTTGTGAAGCTTATTATAGCAAAATATGTTTAGATAGCTAATGGAAGTTGGTTTTCTGCTTTTGAACTGTTGTGGTTGCTTGAATTTCCTGGTAAATAGTAGCTTTACAATTTTGTTGTAATTATAGGAAAAGAGAAACAAGAGTTGCATACATGTCACTCAATTTTTTATGTATTTATATATCTAACATCTAAACTTCAATTTTATATATAGGTAAATTTACATGCATACCGCACAATTATTATGGATTTACATATCTAACTCCTAAAGCTTGATATTTACATTTATAACACATTGTGTTATAAACAAATGTATAAAAAGTGCATTTGACTTTTAGAAAGTTAATAGAAGTGGTATTTTTTTTTGTTAATTTTTGTGTTTAGGAGAAGGAGCTCCTAACGAAGAATCAAAGTGATTGTGACATTTGATTTGGTTGGCCGCAAGGTGAGAACATAGTCACCACAGTACTGTCAGACAACAAATGTGTTTTATTTTGTTATTTAATGAGCAGATTTATCCTTGCATTTATTTTATTATAGATGTATTTGAGTTAGCCATTTGTAGAAATGGATTTAACTGTTGAACAAAATGAGCAGTTACAAATCACATTAAAATATGGTGGATGTTGGATTAAAGCTAAAAACCAACAAAAAATGAGATACAATGGAGTGAAGCAGAAAAAATAACAATTCATAAGTACAAGATGGATTTAAGGATGCTAAAGGAAGAGATTGATGTGATATGTCATTGGCTCAAAGGACATGAATTTAGAGTAGTGTTATTATAAAAGTGGAACATCGCTCAAAGAGTATATTTATATCACCAATGATGCTGAAGTTATGGAAATGATTGGCCAATGTCATGGATAAGACCGAGCAGAGATAGCGATTATCACATAAAACCAAAGAGAACTTTGGATGTGCTGAAAAGGTCAACAATTCCAAATTGGTTGAATTGTGTTGGATAGCTATTGCACACAATCTACTTTTCTGTACTGACAATGTTGAGAGAGAGATTTACAATGAGGAATTTTTTATTATAGAAATAGTAGGTGATAGTGATTTGAAAGTTAGTCCTCATTTTCATAATTCTAACCATTTCAGACAAATTTTCCACTCTTTTACCATTAAAAATAATTTTGGGTTGAAGTTCCAAGCCAACAATATATCCCACGTCATTGCTTTATGTTCACATTAAGGATGCTCTTGGAGAGTACGAGCCACTCTATATGCAAATGAAAATTATTTTGCGATTAAAAAATTCAATTCAAAGCATTTATGTCTCGACATGAATAGAGTAGTGAATAAACAAGCAACCACATCTTAGGTAGCTCGTGAGATAGATGCTATTGTGAAAAAGAATCCTAACATCCCTCCAAAGCAGATAAATGGCACTTTGGAGAATTTATATGGCCTTTCACTTTCGTATATGAAGTTATGGCGATCAGAAGAAGAAATAAGGAGTATCATTTTTGGATCAGTTGATGATAATTATAAGTGAGTACTTACATTGCAAGCATTACTGATGAGTCAAAATTCTAGATCTCATATTTCATGCAATTGTAGTAAGCAAGACTTATCTTTCAAAAGATTTTCTGTTTGTTTTAAAGCTTCAATTGTTGGATTTGTAGCATGATGTAGACATTTGATTGGCGTTGATGCTTGTCATTTGAAATCTAAGTACTTGGTTGTTCTTTTATTTGTAACTTTATTGATTGAAATAATGGATTATTTTATGTTGCTTTTGTTGTTTTTGAAGCAGAGTTGAAGGAGACATGACAATGGTTTTTGGAATAATTGGCGGATGTGAATGTGTTTAAGCAACATATGCTAACTTTTATATCTGACATGAAGAAGTGGCTTGTAGAAGCCGTTAAATTTGTATTTCCAAATGCAGAACACATGGTATGTATGCGTCGTTTGTGGAAGAATAAAAAAAAAGTTTCGTTATAATTATTCGAATAAAGTTGCAAGTTTAGTGTGGTATGCATCAAAATGTTACACTAAGCAAAAATTCGATGACATTATGAACGAGTTGAGCTATAGCTCCCCACAAGTGTATGCATCTTTACAGGAATTACCTTACAAGTGGGCTAGAAGTGATTTTTCTACTAAGATCAAGAATTATTGTAATACAAACAATCTTGCCGAGTCATTTAGTTCTTGGGTTGGCGACCCAGAAACAAACCAATGGTTGATTTAATTGGCGTGATTCGTGCAAATTTTATAGAAGTAAGGGTGGAGAGAAAGCTAGAGGAAAATAATTGGAAGGGTGAATTAGTTCCATATGCAGATGATTATTTGAGAGAAATATCGACTAAAAAGGAACATTTAATGGTAAAACCTTCAACACTTTACAAAGCTAAAATTGAAGGGAGCCATGAAAGACACGAAGTGGATAGCAATACTAGAGAATGTACCTGTAGAGTATGAAAAATTAAAGGTTTACCATTTATTCATGTAACGACATTCAGTAGTTCTAAAGAGCTCCCTCCATGACACACTTATATTCACGAAAGTTACTACATTTCTAGGTTATTAAATCATATTGTATTATTTTTCTTTTAGATTCAAGTTAATTATGTAACATTAATTTCTTGGTTTTATTTGTAGGAATAAATTAGCTTACAAGGTTCCTATAGCAACTCTTCCAGACTAAGACTAGTGAAATGTGCCCATAGATACACATGCATTAGAGTGCCTAATAGTACAAGACCAAGAGGTAGACCTAAAAATAACAGAATTAAAAACGTTTTAGAGACAAGTGCCATGAAGAAAAGACATGTTCATAAATGCGGGTGATGCAGACTATGGGGTCACCATAAAACTACTTGTAAGAATTAGTTGAGTCAAGATAGTTTGTGTGTTTCAGAAAATGGAGTTTCTATCAATGGCTCGAATCATACGAGTTCAACAACTAGATTTAGGTCTAAACTACAATTAAGAAGGGTGGGGAGCGAGGGAGAGAGGGGGGGGGGAATGGAACAACCTTACTTAATGAAGTTTTACATTCGTTCAATTTTTTGTAATCTTGGATTTTATTATTTTTTTCTGTTTTGAAAGGAGTGCATTTTTATATTTGAATTTTCACCATGGAGCTCAAGCTACTTTATACCAGGTATAAATTATTTAGAAACAAAATTTTATGCCAGTATATAGAATAACTATGCTAACAACTTTCTGAACTCTAACAGGCGTTGAAGCGTTTTTCAAAAGGAAGTTTACAATTAACTCCAAGTCACTTTATGCTGGGTATAAACTATTCCTGGTAGAAACTATATGGTTTATGTAATGCTTGTGGACAGTTTCATTCGCTTAGCCATCTCTCATCTTTGTTATTGTCCTTGGCTAATGAACTTATTAAATATGTGGGAAACTTTGGTGTGCCTTCTACCAATCAACTACTGTGGAACAAAGTTCTAACACTTCAAGCACTGCATAACTGAAACGGTTTAGGTTCAGCATTGACCTGCTTCAAATGTGCGCTAGAATAGCTCAATTTCTGCATTACCTTCTTGTTTTGCATCAGATATCCTATAAAGGGAAGATTTTGGTTGGTCTTTTTTTGCAGATGAAGCACTTAGTTAAAGGTTTTTGCAGATTAGATATCCTATAAAGGTTTTAACTAATTAATTAATTGATTAAAAAATTAGATTACTTAGTTAAATAATCATGAGTTAATTTATGTTTCCTTTAAGTGATTAGTACATTATTTTGGTTTTTATTATTTTAATTAATTAATCTATTGGTTAATTATGATAATTAAGTGCTTAATTAATGAATTTATAAGTTAATTAATTAATTAATAAAATAATTGTGATATCTAGGTTCAATAAAGACCTACTAAAAGGTAATTAGATGCTAGTTAAGATGATTAAGGGTTGGTTCGGGTATGATTATTAAGTTAGACTCAAGCTCCCAGGGTAATGAGTGGAGATTATTCTTCGTTATGCTACTGTTAAGGGCAATTAGTTGTGGTTTAGATAATTAGAGAGTAATTAGTTGTTCTTTTTTTAAGTAATTCTGTAGGAATTTCTTATTTCTTCAAAAAGAAATTATTATAAGATAATGGCCAACAGTTATACTAAAACCCCCCCAAAATTACAACTCACGCAAGAAATGAAAAGCCTAAGAACCATTAGCCACAGTATAACTAACGCAACAAACAAAAAATAAACTAAAATCAAATATTAATTCAAATAAAGAGAATATTTAAACTATCCCCAATAAGCAATCGAGAAAGCTCCAACGGAAGCTTATTAGTAAAATTGAATTTTCGGGACTCCAGGCCTTTTCTCACGGCCCAATCAACACATTGATTGCCTTCAAGTCAAATAAACAACCACTGAACCTGCACTAAATTCATTAGATTAAAATTCTTTTTAGTTGAATAATAAAAATCCACGGGTAATCTCTTCTCATGCAACAGTAATTCCATAAATCAAGTGAATCCATTTCAATAATGATATTATTGTAGCCACAACTAACCATAATTTCCAAAGCAACAATAACAACTTCTACCAGTGCAATAATAGGAGATGAGGCTAAAACAAGAGCAAAAAACCAAAAAAATACATTTACGAGAATAATTCTTACAAATACAACCAATTCAAGCAGCCGACTGATTCCAACTGCAATTAATATTAAATTTCAATATGCTTCTAACCGGTGTTTCCTACAAAATCAAAATAATCACATGTTTATTCTTCACGGGAAGGAGTAATATTGAATTTATGAAAACCTTTATCACATCTATATTGATAGTTTTTTGTTAAATCTGCCAAACTTCAACATCTTAAACACAAAACTTTTAATCTAATTAATATAGAATAATTTAGAAATCATATGGCCAACAAGCTAGCTTTCATTCCTACTAGTCTAAATAAAACAAAAAAACTACAATAGGAATCTAAGTAAAAACATACCACATGTCTCTCTCCAACCATTAATCATTCCTTCAATAGATTGAAATGCCACCTGATTCCACCTCCCGTCGAAAAGAGAGAAAACCAAATTCCATACCTCAATAGTAAAGGAAAAATTATAGAACAAATGATCCACATTCTTCATGCATCTTACTTAAAGGACATCTAGAGGGTAATTAAATACCCTTCAATTCCAGAATATCATCAGTAGAAATAATTTTGTGGAGTAGCCTCCAAAAGAAAAAAAAGGTTGATAGGGTTCCAAAAATGAATTCCAAGCCCACTTAAGATCAAAACCACTTGAAGGAACAAAGGAGTTAGCAAAAGTATTTGACAAACTTCCCAAAATACTTTTAACTTTAACTCCATCCAACCCACATTTAATATGGATTTTAGAAATCATAATAATATTTTTTTTTACTCACTAATTCAACAAGTTTGAGAAGATCTCAATCATTAATAGAAAAAACATTCTTCACCAGCAAATTAACCTCAAAAGCAACCCCATAAGAAACAACTAGAGGTCCATTACCAGGCCAATTATCATACCAAAGCTGCATAAGCCCTCCCCAATTTACCGACAAAGAAGTTTTTTAGTACGGTTAGCCACCTTTCACATTTCTATCCAAACAAATGAGTCTGAGGAATTACTGGTAATAGCCAAAGGATGATCTAATACATAGTATTTTTCCTCATCATACAAGCCCAAAGAGATTGACCCTCTTTGAAATGCATCCACAACTTTATAAAACTGATTTTCATAGATCAATGAGAGATCTAAAGCCAAGACCTCCATGGCTAGTAGACATGCACATTTTAGACTAACTCATTCAATGGATCTTAAGTTCCTTACCTGCGCACAAAATTTTATTAAATATATTCTCTAATCTTTTACAACTAGATAATGTCATCTCCATAAAGAATAAAGTATATAGAGGAATATAAGTAAGAGTGCTCATAAGTAAATTCACTTTTCTACCATAAGATAAAAGAAGATTATCTCAAGACATAATCTTATTCTTAACCTTATTAGTAATACCATCAAAAAGTTGTTTCTTTCTGTTGCCTTTATCCAAATTAAAACCTAAATAAACAATTCAAATGTCCCCTTTGGCATAACCAGTAAATTCTTGGATCCAATTTTTATTTTCAGATGAAATTCACTTAGAACAATAAAAATTGCATTTGATAGATTTAAACATTAACCCTAAAGCAGCTTGAAAATGATCCAATCCCTTAGAACCTTTATTACCATTACAGAAAATAATGAGGACATCAACATAAGCAAGTTGATTAATTCCATATTTCCCCTTATCAGCATAAAGCATGCTAGAATATCTATTAAAAGCATATTGAGATATCTATAAAGATAATCAAAAGCCATAATGAAATAAAATAAGAAAGAGGATCTCCTTGCTTAATCTCCCTAAAATATTTGAAGAAGCTAAATTTTTTGTCATTTATAAGTACAGAATAAAAGTTATTCTCCAAAATCCTCATGATAATACAACAAGAAACCTGATTAAAGCCTTTGTCTTGAAGAACCTTCAAATTGAGTTCCCATCTAAGCATATCATAAGCTTGTTTAATATCCATCTTAAAAATTGTATTACCACCTCTTCCTTTTTTTATCCAAATCAAGTTGAGGAATAAAAGCATTTTTCCCAATAAATCTATCCTCAATAAAAGATGATTGATGTTCAAAAATCATATTATTAAGAAAATTTTGTGGTCTACTCACCAAAACTTTGGAAATAATTTTAGAAACAACAGTGTTGAAGCTAATAAGTCTAAGAGCATTCCATTTTAAAGCTTCCTTATCTATAAAAATAAGAACCAAATTAGAAGCTTTAAAGTACATAGGTAAATCAATACCTTTGAAGACATCTTGCACACCACCAACAACATCCATCTCAAACATCTCACAACAAACCTTGTAAAAATTTGTAGAAAAACCATCTGGTCCAGCAAATTTATTACCATCAATACTATTTAAAGCATTTTTAATTTCAGTTTCATCATGAATAACAAGAAGCTCAATATTTCCAACATAAGAACAATCATCAACAAAAATATTCATATCAATATTATCAAGATCATTGTTATCACTATTAAGCAATCTAAAATAGTAATTAACCCCACCTCGCTCAATGGAATTAGAAGAATAAAGCACATGACCATTTTCTTGTTTAATTTTGCTGATAGTGTTAATCATTCTTCTTATTTCAATAAAGGCATGGAAATAAGCAGAATTTTTATCCCCATTCACAAAAGATGGCCCACATCTTTCTGCTTATAGAAAGCCTCCTCTAAATTAATAGAATAAACAAGCCTTTCATGGCCATCCAAGAAAGATTGATGATCAACTAAATCATTACTAAACTCATCTTCAATTTTCTTCATATTATCCTCAGCAAACATAACCAAAATATGAAAATTGCCAAAAATGTCACAATTTCATATTCTCAATTTAGATGCCAAATTCTTCTGCAATAATCACAATCACTTGCCCAACCTCACTAGTCCAATTATCTTTGACAAATTGTAAAAAGAATTCATATTAAGGAATTTAAATTGATAAACCTGAGGTTTATTAATCAGATTAATAGTAAGAACGACAGGGGTATAATCAGAGTAAATAATAAGAAGAAGCATCACAAAACTAGTAGAAAAAGTTATCATCCAAAGATCATTAGTAAGAAATTTGTCAAGCCTTTTAAAAACTTGACTATGATACCATGTGAATGAATTTCCAATACATCTGAGATCAAAAAGACCAACATCTAGCAAAACATCATTAAAATATGTAATAAGCCTTTGATTAGGATAATTACCACATTTTTTCTCAGTCACAGAAAGGATGGCATTGAAATCACAACCAATAATCCAAGGATCATTACAACCCATTTTAAGTGTAATAAGGTTATCCCATAATTCCAACCTAGCAGTTTTAGAATAGTCGAATAAACAATATTAGTGATGAAAGAATAAATTCTAGAACTGACCCTTACGTAAAGGAATTGATCATGATTAATAATAACCTCCACATTGATAGAACTAATCCAAAAAAAAATCAATTTTTATTATTGATATTAACAAGACAATTAAGTTGCTTAGAAGGCCTCATATATCTCCCATGATTATGAGAAGCCATAATAGGTTCCAAAATACCAAAGAAAGGGAAATTATGAGTTTTAATAATATTTTTGAGTCTATTAGAGACATTAATATCAACAATGCCCTTAATGTTTCATACCATAAGCTTAATCATCAAAGAAAGTTTTCTCTAATACCTCAATTCTCTAATACCTTTAACTTTCTTTTTCTTGGATTTTATAATGCACCGCTCCTCAAAAACAGTTTTAAATTGATTTACTTTTTCCATTAGAACTTGATTCTGAATATTGGCATCGTCTTAAGCACCAGGCTCAATATTCACATGTTCAACATTATTATTGAAACCATTAAATACCTTAGGGAAAATAGAAACCCTAACATTATTTGCCAAAGGCACATCCTCATTATCAATCCTTCCATTAATACTAGTAGCAGTAGAAGTTCCAAGATTCTTAGAAACCTTAATATGAGTTCCACAATTAGTATCTACAATGACGGGATCTTTAATATTATCTCTGGATTCTTTACCATTTTGAAAATCAACTTTAGAATTATTCTACTGATTACTAGTGCTTTATTTCTTTCCAACAAAACATGGGGACTCAGTAACTTTGCTTTTCTTTAATTTAGGATGGGAAATATAACCAGTGGGATGTAAATGCCAAAACATTTTACATTTAATACATTATGTTGACACAAATTTCATTTCAACAGATTGCCAATATCCTTAATGGAATTTCCAATCAAAATAGAATCATGAAAAGTAGTCGTAATATCTCTCTCAACTAAGACCTTAGCCACCGAAGGCCTAGAGCCGTTAAGAGTGGCAAGATCCACCTTCAAGGGATTGCCAAACATAGATCCTAATGAAAAAAAAATCTTCAAATTAAAAAGGTGAGTTCAATTGAAGTGATAATTAGAAAGCATATACATCACCTAGTTTAAGCCAAAGTGAAAAGTTCATGTTTAGCCCACGATTTGGAATGTTTAGTTCCTAAACTCTTTGGTTTTGAAGAAATTGTGGTATCACTAGGTTCTTATTGGTAATTAGGCTGAATTTTTTCATTTTTTTTATAAAAAAAGGTTTGATGTCCCAATTTTAGCAAGAGGAAGAGAAATAACATGCTACTTGTATTAATCAACATCACTAAATCACATTGCAACACGTTCATGCAAAAAACCCTATGGATTTCCTAAAGAAAATGTGACATTTGAAATATAAAATGGATAAACTTTAAAATCCCTAAGTTCCTAATATGTATAACATTATAAATGTAACATAAAATAAACATAATACAAAAGCCCAATGATTTCTTATATGAAAATCAATATTTGATGAAGAATTTTAAAAAAAAAAGGCTAACATAATAACAGGATACTTTAAAAATAAACCCATCACATATAAGAAAACATAGAGAATTTTGAAAAAAAACACATGGCTGATTTAAAAAATTATCAAGAAATTTTGAGAGAGATGTGAATAATTTTCCTTAAAATTGGAGAATGAATTTGTAAGATTGCAACATGAAGTGATAATATCATACTTTTCCTCTTAAATTGTGTATAGTTCCCTCTAGAATCGATCTTTGCTTTGCACTTTTTCCTTCTTGACTTCTTGATCTTTTAGTTTTGAAAAGGAATTAAAAATGGGGGAAGGGCTCTCGATTTATTGCTTGGAAAGGAGAGGTGAGGGCTGAATTTCGAAAACTAGAGGAATGAGAAGCTTGGAGGGAGTTGGGGTCACAAATTAGAAGAAATTGTGGAGATAATTTGTGGGGAAAAGGAGTTATGTGAAGTGGAGGGCTAGGAATTGAGGGAAAGTTGGATTTTTGAAAAGAAGGGATGGGATTTAAGATGATGTGAAGGAGAGAGATGGAGAGAGGACAGGACTTGGCAATGTAGACCAATGTGAGAGAGAGAGAGAGAGAGAGAGAGAGAGAGAGAGAGAGAGAGGTGGATTAGTNGAATGGGGGAAGGCCTCTCGATTTGTTGCTTGGAAAGGAGAGGTGAGGGCTGAATTTCTAAAATTAAAGGAATGAGAAGCTTGGAGGGAGTTGGAGTCACAAATTAGAAGAGATTGTGGAGATAATTTGGGGGGAAAAGGAGTTATGTGAAGTAAAGGGCTAGGAATTGAGGGAAAGTTGGATTTTTTGAAAAGAAGGGATGGGATTTAAGATGATGTGAAGGAGAGAGATGAAGAGAGGACACAACTTGGTGATGTAGACCAATGAGAGAGAGAGAGAGAGAGGTGGATTAGTGAGTTGGCACATCAATTGGGGTTGGATGGAGGAAAAGGAAAGGTGAGGATTAGAAGAATATGATTGAAATTTTTGAAAAAATGAGCATATTTTAGTAATTTGGCCAAGGTAATTAGGGTATTTATGAAAAAGTACAAGTATAAGTCATTTTTAAGAGGAAAATACATGATCCAACAGTTTAAATCATTTTAAAAAGTTCTCTAGCTCAAGATATAAGCGTTTGAAGTGGTTAGGTGGCTGAGGATGTAGTTACAAGGTGGATGTGAGTTGCTTTTAGCAAAAAATTGATTTAGACTCATTTGATAAATAAAAATACAAGGAATTCAATGGTCCAAATGATTTTGGCTAACTCAAGCTCTATAAAAAAAGATAAGATCAATCAAAGTAGGCCCAAACCCTTAGGAGAAAATAGTGAATCTTAAGCAAAAAAATAATCAATTTTATTATCTAAATGGTGTATTTTTTTTAATTTATAACAACTTTAGTTGAAATCCTGGGTTGATTTGAAGTCATTTTGGGGTAATTATGGTCAAATTATTATTTTAGTATCAAAATTTTTATTTTTCTCTTTGTTACTTATCGTCAACTCAATGAACCTCCAAATAGAGAAAAATTTAAGTGTGGAGGGACTCATTTAAAGTGTTCCAATGATACGAACTCAATGGCGAAGTCAGTTTTAAAAAAGAATGACTCATTGGAAAATTTTTATGTGAGACCATTTTTCATATATGAAAACCCTAAGGACACAATTTCACATAAAAATATTGTCCAATGACCACCAAACTAGTTTGTATACTTTTTATATATGATTATGAAGATCATGAAACTTACAAAATTTAATTTTGATCACTAGATTGAAATGCGGAAGAAAACAACAATGTTTGGGTTTATTAGTATAATCATTGTGCATGACAATTTGCTATAGGATTTTTACGTAAAAATTATTTCAGACAATTATCAAACTTATTTGCATGATATTTGTAAGTGATAATAAGCCTTATGTAACTTTAAAAATGAAGATTTGAGTCTTACAATCATCTCAAAATAGACAATAATAATCTAAGGCTTCGGTGATTAAGGTTGTTTTTAGGGTTGACACTGAGTTTAGTAAAAATTGATTATGTTTAATGATTATTTCAATTTATTTTGATTTTTATCTAGGTAAAAAAATTCTATTTTCTTACGTTAGAGTTTTCTCAATTCCAAGCTCAAGTGAAGTCTAGTTAATCTTAAGTCAGAACAATAAGGTTGACAAAAAATGATGTCAATAAGTGTCATATTGTTGCTTTTTTTAGTGGATTGCCTTGCCTTTAATGCAATGTTCTTCTTTCTTGTTATGCTTTGAATGTTCCTTCTTGCTTCATTGCTTTCTCTTAGATTGGCTGGTGAGAAGAGAGAAGAGCGGGGGGAGGGTGTGGGGGGGGGAGGAGAAGAGAGGGGAGAGGCTGNAGCAAAAAAAATAATCAATTTTATTATCTAAATTTTGTATATATTTTTTTAATTTAGAACAACTTTATTTGAAATCCAGGGATGATTTGAAGTCATTTTGGGGTAATTATGGTCAAATTATCATTTTATTATCAAAATTTTTATTTTTCTCTTAGTTACTTATCGTCAACTCAATGAAGCTCCAAATAGAGAGAAATTTAAGTGTGGAGGGACTCAATTAAAGTGTTCCAATGATACAAACTCAATGGCGAAGTCAGTTTTAAAAAAGAATGACTCATTGGAAAATTTTTATGTGAGACCATTTTTCATANCAGTTAGGAATGAAGGGAGTTAAGTAAAGGATTTGGGGGGCAAAGTTAGGGAAAAGATGAAGGGAAGGGTTTAAAATTTAAATTTGGAGGAGAATTTTAAATTTTAAAATAAAGCATTATGGTGGTTAGGGTTAAAAACACAAGTATAACTCATTTTTAAAAAAATAATGAAAGAAATTAAGTAGTCCAATCTTTTTTTAAAAAAGAATATCTTTAGCCCAAGATATATCAAGTTGAAGTGGTTTGGTGGTTACAAGGTGGTTATAACTAAGTTTTTGACTTAGGCTCATTTGGTAGAGAAAAGTACAAGAAATCTGTTGTGTAATTGATTTTGGTAAGAAAAAAACAATCCCATCTCAAGATATTTCAAGTCAAAGTGTGGTCCTCATCCTAGAAGAGAGACAATTGGTGGATTTTAAGGTCATACCTTTGGCTGATATTAATTGATAAATTTAATTAATTTTTAGCTCATATTTAGGTTGGTTGAAGTTAGTTTTCAAGTTGAGCTTATTTTGTGGTGAATTATTGTAATTATTCTCTTATAATTAAAATTATTGTCTAAATTATCATTGGGTTCCAAATGGAGTTGAATTAGAGCATGAAGGGTTTCAGATGAAAGATTTTAACAACCTGGATGCATTGGTAAAATTTAAATTGAAAAATCATGGTTCATTGAAAAATTTTTATGTTCAACCATTTTTTCAGGTATGAAAACCCCAAGTTCAAAATTTTACATAAAAACATTGTCTTGTGCCCCTAAACTTGTTTGCATGCTAATAAAATGTGATTATGCAACTTAAAAAATGTAATTTTTTATCATTCGATTGACTTGTGGAGAAAATGATAATTTTAGGGTGCATGGGCATTATTCATGAATGAAGATTTGAACTAGTTTTTTTCATAAATATTATATCATAATATCATTGAACTTATTTGCATAGCCTTTATAGATGATAATAAACATTATTCAACTTTTAGAATGAATTTTATTCAACTTTTAGAATGGAATTTTAAGCCTTAAGATAATCTGGAGAGCGATAATTTCAGGGTCTCTATTGATTAAGGCTAATTTTTAGGTCAATTTTAGGGTTTGGCTGAAGTTGATTAAATTTAATTTTGTTTTAGTTTGGTTGATCTTATTTTTATTTAGTTAGATTTAAGTTTTATTTCATTAGGGTATTGCTCAAGGTTCAGCTCGAATGAGATTCAACGAAATACAAGCCTGGGAAATGGTTGACCAAAAAATGTGGTCAACAATTTTTTTTAAGAATAAGTTAGTGTATATAATACTAATCCTTGATGAGGGGAGGTATGGGGGGTGTCATGTTTAAGTCCATAAAGTGCCTTCTTTAGTTTGTATCCAGGCATAGGATAAGTTGAATTTTCAAATCCAAGTGGTTAGTCAATATATACATCTTTTTCAACTACACTTTTTTTAAAAACTACTCTTCACATTTGTTTTTTACAAGTTACATCCCTTTTAACATTAAAATTCTAATGAAAATTGGATGGCTTCTCGATAGACTACAAGAGCAAAAGTCTCTTCAAAATATATCCCTTCTAGTTGATTGTACACTTTGACTACTAATCTAGCCTTATTTCTAATTATTGATCCTATTTCATTTAAATTATTTTTGAATACCCATTTAGTTCAAATTATGAATTGATTTATTAATTTAGGAGTTAATCCCCATGTATCTTTCATAGAGAGTTGATTCAACTCCTCTTCCATGGAATTTGTCCAAAACTTATTCAAAAGTGTCTTATTTATTTTTGTGGATTCTATAACTAATATGAATTCAACATGAATAACCTCTTACCTTAGACCATTTCTAGTCCTAAAAACCTTTTTATGGATCTCCCATTAAAAGATTTCTAGGATGACTTTTTGCATATCTCCATTCCTTTGGGAATATTGAATTTTCATTTTGTTGTTTATTTTTTTCATTTTTTTTTCTAAGTTTTCTAATTTAAATAATATTTCATGTTCGTTTTTTATTTTTATAGGTAAAGAAATCTTTTGTTAAAGATTCTATAGGTCTTCCTTATAGATGAAAACCCTAAGAAAATCGATTAAACCGATTTTACATCAAATATTCCTAGATTTTCATTTATAAGTACTAAGTATTTGCATCCAAAGATACTTAGTTGTGAAAATTTTGGACTTCATCCTCTTAAGAGTTAATATAATTTTTTTTTTCTTTTTAGCTTTCACATTCACCATACCGAGGACATAACAATCAGTGCTTTATACTCATTAAGGATTGAATTAGTTGCTTCTACAAGAGTTTTATTTTGTCATTTGGCTATACCATTTTTTTGCAGTTGTAGGTGATAAAAAATTGTGTTCAATTCTTATTTCATTATAGAATATTTCTAAAATTTTAACACCCAAATTAACTTTAAACCCATACTCATTTTTATGACTCAAGAATTTTACCCATGAAAATCTAGTGTAGTAATATACTATTAAAATAGTCATATGTTTTCCCTCCTAAGCTTGTTGTGCTCAGCATTAAAAATAAATAAATATGCAAACTTTCTATTGATCTCAATGTCACTATGTCTTAATAGAATGAGTTGTGGACTTAACTTGTTTTCGTAGTTGACAAGCATCACATAAATGTTCAATAGTAATTCAAGTTTAGTTATGCCTCTAACCAAATTAGATTGAGTAATCTTCCTAACTGTGTTCATACTAGCATGGCATAGTCGTCTATGCCAATACCATAGTTCATCTAAAGTTATTTTCAAGCAAGGACTTGAGATGTATTCTATATTATCTAAATCAAGAATGTAAATTTTATTCACATGAATTCCTTTCAAAATAATATTTTCATTTAAATTTAAGAATCTCTCATTAGTCATAAATTTAATATCAAAGCCATTGTTGCATAATTGATTAATATTTAATTAGTTATGTATTAACCCATCTACTAAGATGACCTCTATAATTAAAAATTATTTAGCATTACCTGCCATACCAAAGCATTTGACTCTTCTCATGGTATTGTAGCTAATTGTCACCTTTCCACCAACTTAAATTCAAGTGACATACAATTTGTAATATCTCTAGTCATGTGTCTCAAACACCTAATATTCAAGTAACACATGCCTTCACCAGTCCTACTATGAATACACAACTAATTATTAATTGTAGAAACTCTAGCCATTCTAGATCTCTTTGCTAAAAATAAAAGAATGTGAGTTATGTTTTGATTTGTTATTTGCGTTTTTTAGAAATGTTTTCAAAATAATTTTATATGGGCATAAGTTTGTAATGTGTTCAGTTTTCTTACATGAATAACATTAAATAATTAGAAATGAGTGTGAAAAAATTATGATAATTAAAATTTTCTTTTCATAAGATTTTGGAATTATAAGTGAACTTATATATGTTGCAGAATACAATGATGGATTATTTGTTTCTTTGGTTCTTTGAATTCATTTCTATGATCATTACTTGCACATTTTACTATATCTAAGTTGAATTTTAACTTGAAGTTCCTCTCTTTTAAGTTTTCTAATACTTCTTTTTCCTTAAATGCTTCTTCAATTTTGTAATATGTTTTTTTTTAATTTTGAATTCATTCCTTAACTTTTCAAAATCTTGAACTGCATAACTATTTTTCTTTTTTAGTAAATAAATATTCTTTTTAAATGAAGTATATTTTTTTATTAGTTCGTAAAATTTAATTTAGTTCTTAGGCAATATAAATAATTTCATCTAGCTCAAATCACCTACCAAGTTCTTTTGAATTTCATCACTCATTAGGCATAGATTAATAACTTTTTCTTCATATTCTAGTTCAAATGAATTTGAATTAGAATTTATTNTTCATTCTTTAACTTTTCAAAATCCTGAAGTGCATAACTATTTTCCTTTTTTAGTAAATAAATATTCTTTTTAAATGAAGTATATTTTTTCTTATTAGTTCGTAAAAATTAATTTAGTTCTTAGGCAATATAAATAATTTCAACTAGCTCAAATCACCTACCAAGTTCTTTTGAATTTCGTCACTCATTAGGCATAGATTAATAACTTTTTCTTCATATTCTAGTTCAAATGAATTTGAATTAGAATTTATCTAGAAGGCTCTCTACAAATTTTCCCACTTCTTCTAATCTACTTTTTCTTCTTGTTTTTTTTTTGAGGTAAGTGTTTTTCAAATTTAGACAATCTAGATTGATGTGACCTAGTTTATTATATTCATAGAAAATAATGTCAGAATTTTAATATTTTTTTTACCTCTATCCTTTAACTTTTTTTTTTTAATCAAAGTAAATATTTTATTTATTATTGAGGAAGGAATTAAATCTCCTTGTAATTAAGTGAACTCTTTGTCTTCTTCGATCTCCGATCCATCATGTTCTGTCTCTTCTACTTTCAGGACCACTGTTCCTTAAAGAAAATTTTTTTCCATAAACTATCAAAGCTCTAAAAAGGTTATCGATAGAGCAAGTAGATATGTATTTAGAGTTTAAAATGGTAGTAAATTTAGCATCTCATGATTCAGGTGGACATATTAAAATCTTATTTACTTTTTCAATTTTGTAAAATTTTTGCCTAGCTAGAGCATGAAGAGATGAAATAATTTTAGTAAGACTTGTGTATATTTTAACAGCATTCTCATTTGAATTCATGCAAAACAATTCATACCCTTGGAGTAACATGTTAATACATGATTGTTTAACTTCACTAGTGCCCTCATAGGTACTATTTTCTTTTCTAGTTTTATAGGTAGAAAAACACATATAATCCTTAGATTTAATAACATGGAAAAACATGATTAAACATTTAGAATTTGACAGAGCTAGCTCCCTTTCTATTAGAGTCTTTTAATAAAAAGGAGTAATAACATTGTCGACACTTAAAACTTGAGGAGTTGTTAAGTTGTCGGCATTAAAAAATTGAGGAGTTCTTAAGTTGTCGGCTGCTAGGATGGATATCCTAACACACATTTTAATTTAATTTAATACATATATAATTTAGAAAAATAGTAATTTAAATTTTTGAAAATAAAAAACTAAACCGATCTCATATCCCTAGTAGTTTAAATAAATGAGTATAATACCTCAAGTTGTGAACCTATCCCGAGGGATATTTACATTACTTACTGGTGAATGTTTGATTAAATAAACTAAAGATTGTATGACATCCGTTTAAGTCTGCAAAACCATTTTTATGTTGACCGATAAATTNTTTACAATTTTAAGAAAAAGGATTGTTTTTCTAATGTTTATATTTATATTCTTAATTATTATCATGAATTATAAATCATCTCAAATCCATTAGTTGGGGCTTAAAATCAGTGAGTTATAATCTTCTAAAATCAAACACCTCACCTTAATATCTCACTATTTAAATATTCATCTAAATTTCATTAATTTTGAAATTTTTCACATTTATCCTTTATAAGATCAAAATGAGATTGGTTACTACCACTCATCCCTTTTATCTTTCAATCATTAAGACATGTCAATTAAGATTATTTGTTGCCCATTTAGTCCTTTGGTTAAGCCTAAATATTAATTAAGTCTTAAATTCCAAAATTACCCTTTTTCCCCATAAGACCATAATACCCTATAATTCATTAAATTAAACTCCAATAACTTGAAAATTTTATGTTACCCCACTCATGGGTTAATTAAAATATCAGAGGAGAAAATGTGATTTTTCTGAATTTATTTAATTTTATAGTTATTTTTAGTGCAAAAATAAGGATTTTCAACAAAAATTTAATAACTCAATCAAAAATAAAACTTGTGTCCTTAATAAAATTATTAGAGGTTCACCTAGGTTAGAGGACTACTTGGACCAATTTTCATGATTTTTAAAGGTTTAATTTAATTATTAAAATCATTTGTTAGTTTTGAGCATTAAATAAATATAAAATAATATTTAAGTGAAAAATTAAGTTATATATTTTTATTAAATCTCTTTGAGTCCAGGGAACCCTAAAAAAATAAATTTCATATTTATTTGACTTATATTTTAATTAATAGAATTTTTTTAGTGAAAAAATTAGAGAAATTTCACTTTTAAGCCTTTAAAATTAATATCTTGACTCAGAAAATTAGGAAAATTATTTTAATTGGTTCTAGGTGATTAGGAAGCTAAATGTGACATTTTAATGTGTTTTTAAAATTTTGTAAATTTTATGATTTTTAATTCATTTTTAATTATTTAAATGCCCAAAAATAGCTCAAAAATGAATTTTTTATTTTAATTTTCTTAGGTTCCTTTGGTCATAAAGAAATCCCAAAATCAATTTGGTAATTTTTTGAGTTGTATTTTAATTATTAGAATTATTTTAATGTCAAAAATGTGATTTCACTTAATTAATCTTTTTGAGTGGTCAAATTAACTCCAATTGACTTGAAATTTTTATGGAGTTCTCCTTTAACATTAAATTACATTGTGAAATAGTTTTTTATATCATTTACATTTATAATTACTCCAAATTAATTTTCTTTTCATTTTTAGGGTTGATGACAATTAAGGTTATTTTTAATGAATTAAATCAAGTTTATATTTTTTCCATGATCATCTGATCACAGTGAACCTAACAAAATAAGTTTTGTATTTTTCTGATGAGTATTTTAATTATCATGATTTTTATACCAAAACATGGGCCGTTAACTTGAAAATTAGATATCTCTAGTTAGACATGTCCTCTGACCTTGGAAAAATCACGGGAGATGCCTAACAATAGAAATATCAAAAGCCCCATGGTCCCATGCCATGGTGGAATGTCTATGCAAATGGAGAATCAAAATAATAAAAACACTATTTAATTAATTAAAAATAAAATATGCATCAAATGGACATGAAAATATTTCCACATTGTTCTAATTTGTTCACTGAACAAGTGTATATTTTTATTTTATTTTTGTCATTTTTCTACACAAAGATATGAATTTCCTAAGTTCTAGCCACTAAATAAATAAAATAAATCACTATTTATCTACTTAAGTGACACGGCGCCACCTCAACCTAGGCATCTCCAAAGCTCCACGTAGTGCACTTCCATTCGATGCCGCCATCCACGTGGCTGCCCCCTCAGCCCACCTTTTTGCTCAGTCCGCTTGTCCGACGCAATCAGAACCCTCCATTTAATAAATGTGCGATCTAACGACTATGGGTCATCGTCCCCAAAGCCCCTAGCCCAAGAACCGTCCACCTTCAAACCCTAATATCTCTGTTGATTCTTAACCAAATTAAGTGTTGTTTGTTCCTATCGACTCTTCTTGATGAGACGTGCACATCTATACGATTAATCAAACCCCAAATCAACTCTATGCTCATGGAGAATTAAATGAAGCTCGTTTAGGGTTTAGATTCAATACCTTGGTCCAAGAGGTGAAGCCTCAATTGGATGCTTGTGGAAGCTTCGTGGGGGTTAAAGAGCCCCTAAATGAAGCCTCCAACCGCCGTAAAATGCCTAGGTATGATTTCGACTAAGGCTGGTTTGATGTGTTGATCAAAGTCCACCCTATGGTGCCCTGGTGATGAGGATTCTATGGGGGATCTTCATCTCTCACTATGGGGATGGTGTGGGTGCAATTAATTTGAATTTGGTTCAGTATTTAGGGATGTCCTGTTTCGACCTAGGGATTGAGCTCCAAAATTGAGCTCAAACAGTGCATTTGAGACGCTAAGGATTATGGGATTGAACTCAAGAGGTCTTAAGGAAGCTATGGAAGCAATTTGACAGAGTCTTCCTAAGGAAATTCAAGTCTCTTCTTTTGGCCATGGAGGGTGGGTTTAAATAGAGGGGGAAGGAGAGGCCACCAGGGGCAATTGGAGGGTGACTTAGGTTGCTTATGTGGATGCCAGCAAGGTGCAAAAATCCAATTAAGATGAGATAGCTTGGATGTGTTTAATTTTGAGTTTTAGCCATGGGGGAGCAATTGGGGGTGGCTTTTCTGGCAGCCAAGGTGGCCGGCCGGCCAGGGAGAGGTCACCATCCCACAGAGGGAGGTCAGGGCTTGAGTTTGGTGAATTCAATTGGGGTTGGCCATGTGTAAAGGTGTTGAATTAAAATAGGATGTGTGAAGGGCTATTTTGGGTCAAATTGGGTTAATTCATGGATTTGGGTTGGGTTTGCCCACCAAAGCTGACGTGGATGCTGAGGGAAATCAGACGGTTCAGCTTAATCATTACTAAGGTCCCTATTCAAGGGATTTAGTTAAGTATGGGGTTTAGGTGATTCATGAGAGGGGTTAAGAGAATCTTAAGAATATTTTAAGGTAGCTTGGCCTCTTGCCCCTAATAGTATGGTGATGTGGCATGACTCTCATGGCTCGCCTATGACTTGAGATGGTTTCATGACTTTCATTTGGCTTGGTCAACTTTCATAAGGAGGGATTTTGGATTTATTTGGTATTTTTTGGTGAAGTTTGGCATGATGCTTAATATAGAACAATTTGATCATGAAATTGAGACATAGGGGATGATTTTTATTAAATGAATTATGGGGATAAAATTTATCATGTGGGCTTTTGGATTTGGGCCTTTTGGAATGACTTAAGGATTTGGGCTTTTAAAATTAAAATTAAACTTGGGCTAAAATTTTGGGCTAATTGAATGTTGAATTTAGTGTAGGGGGATATCATAAAATATTTGAAAAAATTTCAAGTGATTTTGAATTGAAATGGTGGACTAATTTGATAGATTTATACATATAGTCAAAATTGGGCCTTTTTGATTTGGATAAAATTGATCTTGCAATTGAATCAAATTGGGCTTGAATTTTATTTAGATTAGGATTGAGGATGCAAAATTTTGATTTAGAATTGAAATTGGGTAAGATTGGTGTCAATTGGGTCAAGATTGGGGGCATTTGGGCCTTTAAGGGCAAATTGAGGCTTTTATGCAAATTGGACTAATTTGATCAAATTGGGTCAAATTAATATAAAAAAATTGAAATTGGGAATATTTGAGATAATTTTGGAATTTTTGGGAATTTTTGGAATTTTTAGGTCATGAGGGGCATTTTGGTAATTTTGAGCAATTTTTGGGGGTGTTTTGGGAATTTGGTGGATTTTGGTCAATTTAGGTAGTGGTGAGTGGTTTGAGATGATTTTNTTGATTGACCTAGTTTATTATATTCATAGAAAATAATGTCAGAATTTTAATATTTTTTTACATCTATCCTTTAACTTTTTTTTTAATCAAAGTAAATCTTTTATTTATTATTGAGGAGGGAATTAAATCTCCTTGTAATTAAGTGAACTCTTTGTCTTCTTCGATCTCCGATCCATTATGTTCTGTTTCTTCAACTTTCAGGACCACTGTTCTTTGTTTCTCTTATCTATTGAATATGCTTTTCTTAAAGAAAAAATTTTCCATAAACTATCAAAGCTCTAAAAAGGTTATCGATAGAGCAAGTAGATATGTATTTGGAGTTTAAAATGGTAGTAAATTTAGCATCTCATGATTCAGGTGGGCATATTAAAATCTTATTTACTTTTTCAATTTTGTAAAATTTTTGTCTTGCTAGAGCATGAAGAGATGAAATAATTTTAGTAAAACTTGTGTATATTTCAACAACATTCTCATTTGAATTCATGCAAAATAATTCATACCCATGGAGTAACATGTTAATACATGATTGTTTAACTTCACTAGTGCCCTCATAGGTAACACAAAGACGATCTTTATTTTCCTTTCTAGTTTTATAGGTAGAAAAACACATATAATCCTTAGATTTAATAACATGGAAAAACATGATTAAACATTTAGAATTTGACAGAGCTAGCTCCCTTTCTATTAGAGTCTTTTAATAAAAAGGAGTAACAACATTGTCGGCACTAAAAAATTGAGGAGTTGTTAAGTTGTCGGCACTAAGAAATTGAGGAGTTATTAAGTTGTCGGCTGCTATGATGGATATACTAACACACGTTTTAATTTAATTTAATACATATATAATTAAAAAAAATAGTATTTTAAAATTTTGAAAATAAAAACAGAACTGATCTCATATCCCTAGTAGTTTAAATTAATGAGTCTAATACGTCAAGTTGTGCACCTATCCCGAGGGATATATACGTTACTTACTGGTGAATGTTCGATTAAATAAACTAAAGATTGTATGACATCCGTTTAAGTCTGCAAAACCATTTTTATGTTGACCAATAAATTCCCTTATATAATACGAAGACTTAAATAAGATTTATATTAAGCTTGGTTCGGAAAAGCTTCCTATAAGGGCAAACCCCTATAGTTAATTACATCCTAGATAACCGAAGTCACCTAAGAAAACACTCGATAAAAATCAGGGGATATTATCTTCAAAGAGGTCAAATGACTAAGACTTTTCAACGAGATCGAACAAAGAGGTGTGAAAGGTCAATGACTTAAGTTTGAAATATTTCATTTTAGAATCCAAAGGAGGAAGAACTAGGGAATGTCATAGATCCGAAGGAGAACCTCAGTGACTTCTCAGTCTATCATATTGCTTGGCTTCAATTTAAAGAAGAAATATTTAAGTGTTTCGTCCTGCCAATTTTATTAATTAGGGCTTATATTTATGTGAAACAATCACACAAATAGTCTTTAAGATATGAGGATTTAGGCCGTGACAAACAAAAACCTCAGAATCCTAAAGCGGGTTAGGACTTAAATTGCATAGTAGAGCTATACAAAGGCTTAAATAAAAGTTGAGAATTAATGTTTGCATAATAAAACAATCTCGAATTCCTATGGATTTGTTATTTAATTTTAAAGAATAGTTTAATTGGTGAAGAAATGTTTTGTTGTTGAAGATAGTTGTCCTGTCTACGATGCTAGCTCCAAGCTCCTCGTTGTGGCGAGTTTAAGTTTTCTAATGTGTCAAGTTATGATGTCAAATCAAAATTCTATATGGTTATGGTTCATTAAATATTATAGGGCTTATTAAAGTTGATTAGAGTGACACCGATTAGGATTTCATGGTTCCCTTGTTCCGACACCGCTATTTTCTTTCGGATTCACTTAGTCCAAATGAATTTATTAAACTCAACTCAATGATTCCATATTTTCATTTAGACCATGGGAAGTCTCATTAGCAACCATAGGTTACCTCCTCCGAGGGACTCCCAATCATCTGATAGAGACATCTTAATTTTGTTGCAATTGTTGTTTTGTGATGTTTGTGATTAAATTTTGAGTTATTTTATATTTTAAATGTTATGACGGTGAATTTTTATTTTGTTTGATTTTAAATTTGGTTTTGGTTTCAGATTGTGTATATCCTAAGGTTTCAATTTTGGCATGCAGCGTGACATCGTTGTTAACATGCAAGCTCATAAGTAAAAAAAAAGTGCAGTATAGAAAGTACAGGAAAAGAAGGTGTTGTAAACTGTAAAAAACGTACTTGTCGAGTTTTCTCGTTTCTCTACCTAATACTTTAGTATCTTCGCAAGACATACATACATAATTTTTGCAGGAATTAAAACATGCTTGTGATAAAAGTAGAGAGTTTAGTTTGAGGTGTATCTACTAGATCCTGTGTCATACCTTAGTTGTTCCAAATTTTGAGGATGGTTTCATTAAGCAAATCATAATAAGTCCAGATGTCATTCAAGTTTTCCAAAGGATTATGAAGAAGTCTCGGGTAATACCCTAGACATTTCATAGTCCCTAGAATTATCTTGGGTTTTTTTTGGTTTTATTGTGTTTGCTGTATTGTTCACCCAGTTAATACCCTTATGCTTAATGAATTATGATGTTTTGATTATCTCTTAAGTGGGGTAATCATCACTTGATGTCTCATTTATGAGTTATATAGGTAAAGACCCTTGGGGACAACTCAAATGGGCTTATAGTGTTTTGAAAGGTTTTAAATTAATTATAGGATACTTTCTAAACCTCATTAGACAAAATTTTAATTAAGCCTAGTTCACTACTAAGCCCTTAAGATTTAATGAGTAGATTTACAATTTTAAGAAAAATGATTTTTTTCTAATGTTTATATTTATATTCTTAATTATTATCATGAATTATAAATCATCTCAAAACCATTAGTTGGGGCTTAAAATCAGTGAGTTATAATCTTCTAAAATCAACCCCCTCGCCTTAATATCTCACAACTTAAAAATTCATCTAAATTTCATTAATTTTGAAAAATTTCACATTTATCCTTTATAAGATCAAAATGAGATTGGCTACTACCACTTATCCCTTTTATGTTTCAATCATCAAGACATGTCAATTAAGATTATTTGTTGCCCATTTAGTCCTTTGGTTAAGCCTAAATATTAATTAAGCCTTAAATTCCAAAATTATCCATTTTGCCCCATAAGACCATTATACCCTATAATTCATTAAATTAGACTCCAATGACTTAAAAATTGTATGTTACCTCACTCATGGGTTAATTAAAATATCAGAGGAAAAATGTGATTTTTCTGAATTTATTTAATTTTATAGTTATTTTTAGTGCAAAAATAAGGATTTTCAATGAAAATTTAATAACTCAATCAAAAATAAAACTTCTGTCCTTAATAAAATTATTAGAGGTTCACCTAGGTCACAGGACTACTTGAACCAATTTTCATGAATTTTAAAGGTTTAATTTAATTATTAAAATCATTTGTTACTTTTGAGCATTAAATAAATATAAAATAATATTTAAATGGAAAATTAAGTTATATATTTTTATTAAATCTCTTTTAGTCCAAGAAACCCTTAAAAAATAAATTTCATATTTATTTGACTTATATTTTAATTAATAGAATTATTTTAGTGAAAATTTAGAGAAATTTAATTTTTAAGCCTTTAAAATTAATATCTTGACTCAGAAAATTAGGAAACTTATTTTAATTGGTTCTAGGTGATTGGGAAGCTAAATGTGACATTTTAATGTGTTTTTATAATTTTGCAATTTTTATGATTTCTAATTTATTTTTAATTATTTAAATGCCCAAAAATAGCTCAAAAAATGAAATATTTATTTTAATTTTAATTTTAATTTTGTTAGGTTCCTCTGGTCATAAGAAGATCCCAAAATCAATTTGGTAATTTTTTGAGTTGTAGTTTAATTATTAGAATTATTTTAATGTCAAATATGTGATTTCACTTAATTAATCCTTTTGAGTGGTCAAATTAACTCCAATTGACTTGAAATTTTTATGGAGATCTCCTTTAACATTAAATTATAGTGAGAAATAGTTTTTTATTTCATTCACATTTATAATCACTCCAAATTAATTTTCTTTTTATTTTTAGGGTTGATGACAATTAAGGTTATTTTTAATGAATTAAATCAAGTTTATATTTTTTTCAGGATCCTTTGACCACAGTGAACCTAACAAAATAAATTTTGTATTTTTCTGATGAGTATTTTAATTATTATGATTTTTATACCCAAACATAGGCCATTAACTTGAAAATTAGATATCTCTAGTTAGACATGCCCCTGACCTTGGAAAAATCAGGGGAGATGCTAAACAATAGAAACATCAAAAGCCCGATGGTCCCATGCCATGGTGAAATGTCTATGCAAATGGAGAATCAAAATAATAAAAAACACTATTTAATTAATTAAAAATAAAATATGCATCAAATGAACATGAAAATATTTCCACATTGTTCTAATCTGTTCACCGAGCAAGAGTATATTTTTATTTTATTTTTATGATTTTTCTACACAAAGATATGAATTTTCTAAGTTCTGGCCACTAAATAAATAAAATAAATCACTATTTATCTACTTAAGTGACACGACACCACCTCAACCTAGGCATCTCCAAAGCTCCACATAGTGCGCTTCCATTCGATGTCGTCATCCATGTGGCTGCCCCCTCAGCCCACCTTTCCGTTCAGTTTGCTCGTTCGACGCAATCAGAACCCTCCATTTAATTAATGTGCGATCCAACGACTATGGGTCATCATCCCCAAAGCCCCTAGCCCGAGAACCGTCCACCTTCAAACCCTAATTTCTCTCTCGATTCTTAACCGAATTAAGTGTTGTTTGTTCCCATCGACTCTTCTTGATGAGATGTGCACATCCATATAGTTAATCCAACCCCGAATCAACTCTATGCTCTTGGAGAATTAAATGAAGCTCGGTTTAGGGTTTAGATTCAATACCTTGGTCCAAGAGGTGAAGCCTCAATTGGATACTTGTGGAAGCTTCGTGAGGGTCCAAAGAGCTCCTAGATGAAGCCTCCAACTGTCGTAAAATGCTTAGGTATGATTTCGACTAAGGCCAGTTTTGGGTGTTGATCAAAGTCCACCCTAGGGTGCTCTGGTGATGGGGCTTCTATGGGGGATCTTCATCTTTCACTATGGGGATGGTGTGGGTGCAATTAATTTTAATTTGCTTGAGTGTTTAGGGATGTCCTGTTTCGACCTAGGCATTGAGCTCTAAAATTGAGCTCAAGCAGTGCATTTGAGTGGCTAAGGATGGTGGGATTGAACTCAAGAGGTATTAAGGAAGATCTGGAAGCAACTTGACAGAGTCTTCCCAAGGAAATTCAAGTCTCCTTTTGGCCATGGAGGGTGGGTTTGAATAGAGGGGGAAGGAGAGGCCACACCAGGGGCGATTGGAGGGTGCTTTAGGTTGCTTATGTGGATGCCAACAAGGTGAAAAAATCCTGAGATAGCTTGGATGTGTTTAATTTTGAGTTTTAGCCATGGGGGAGCACTTGGGGGTGGCTTTTTCCGGCAGCCAAGGTGGCCGGCAGGCCAGGGAGAGGACACCATCCCACAGAGGGAGGTCAGGGCTTGAGTTTGGTGAAGTCAATTGGGGTTGGCCATGTGTAAAGGTGTTGAATTAAAATAGGATGTGTGAAGGGCTATTTTGGGTTAAATTGGGTTAATTCCTGGATTTGGGTTGGGTTCACCCACCAAGGCTGGCTTGGATGCTGAGGGAAATTAGATGGTTCAACTTAATCATTAGTAAGGTCCCTATCCAAGTGATTTGGTTAAGTATGGGGTTTAGGTGATTCATAGGAGGGGGTAAGAGGATCTTAGGGATATTTTAAGGTAGCTTGGCCTCTTGCCACTAATATTATGGTGATGTGACATGGCTCTCATGGCTCACCTATGACATGAGAGCAGTTTCATGGCTTCCCTTTGGCTTGGTCAACTTTCATAAGAAGGGATTTTGGATTTATTTGGTATTTTTGGTGAAGTTTGGCATGATACTTAATATATAAAAATTTGATCATGAATTTGATACGTAGGGGATGATTTTGATTAAATGAATTATGGGGATAAAATTAATCATGTAGGCTTTTAGATTTGGGCCTTTTGGAATGACTTAAGGATTTGGGCTTTTAAAATTGAAATTAAACTTGGGATAAAATTTTAGGCTAATTGAATGTTGAATTTGGTGTAGGGGAATATCATGTAATATTTGGAAAATTTTCAAATGATTTTGAATTGAAATGGTGGACTAATTTGATAGATTTAGACATATAATCAAAATTGGGGCTTTTTGATTTGGATAAAATTGAGCTTGCAATTGAATCAAATTGGTCTTGAATTTTATTTAGATTAGGATTGGGAATGTTGAATTTTGATTTAGAATTGAAATTGGGCAAGATTGGGGTCAATTGGGTCAAGATTGAGGGCATTTTGGTCTTTAAGGGCAAATTGAAACTTTTAGTCAAATTGGACTAATTTGATCAAATTAATGATAAAAAATTGAAATTGGGAATATTTAAGATAATTTTGAAATTTTTTGGAATTTTTAGAATCTGTTAGGTCATGAGGGGCATTTTGGTAATTTTTAGCAATTTTGGGGGTGTTTTGGGAATTTGGTGGATTTTGGTCAATTTAGGTAGTGGTGAGTGGTTTGAGATGATTTTTGGGCAAATTTGGGTATTTTGTATAATTTTGGGATTTTTTGCAAAAACTAGGATTGTTCGGGTATTTTGGTACTTTGATAGTCTTGGGCTAGAATGGGCAAGTAAGCCATGAAGTCATGCCAAACCAATAGGAGCCATGTGAGGAATCATTTTGGATTCTCAATATGCTAGTTCTAACCCTCTTAATCAAAGACTAGGGGTGTAGGTTCATTCATATGAGCTCTCCACAAGGAGTCAGGAGACCAACCTAAGGGGTCACAAGGCCTCGGATAAGTGAAAAAGTGTAGTGTGTGCAAGTTAGCCCCACAAAAATCAGATCACCCAGGGTTAGTCCTAAGATCTGACCATCCTATGGGGGACTCTCATTGAGCTCCTCCATATTGACCCCACCTACTAAGTGCTACAGGGTTAGGACCAACATGCGTAACTTCAAGTTGAGTAAAGAAGGGTTTGTAATTTCTGATGGTGAGGGTTCCCTTTTTAGTCTTCTAGGAATAGTCAACAGGAAAGTCCTATGGCTAGATCCTAGGCTACTAAAGAGAAAAATCTAGACCTCAACAAAAAATGAGGTCAACAAACATGCATTTCATTTCAAATCTAATAGGAAAATTATAATCAACTTGTACTAAATTTTGCAAGAAAAATTCAATTAATTACATAAACTCTAAAATACAGTTTTTCTAAAAATTAAATGAAATGTCATAAAAAATGTGGAGGTTGGTTAATGGAATACCCTTCCGAAGTGTTACAGTTTTTGTAGTGTGTTATAGTATAGATACTACATGAGGTGATTTAAATTAATTCAAGAACTCATTCTAATACTATGTGAAAGTGGTTATGTCACCCAAGAAAGGTGGGGGGGAGTTTGAATTTGGTGTGCTTTAAAATTTTTTAATTTGAGACACTTTTAATAATTTTATTTTTGTAGAAGAGTTAGTTGTGTTGACTTACAATAATCACAATACAAGCAAAATACAACAAAAAAGTAACACACATGAGTTTCTATGTGATTTGACTCCTTACATACGTCCATGCCTAGCAACCCCAGCTAGAATCATCCATTAAAATAAAAATCATACTATTCCATGTGAGCCTGAAAACACTTACAAAAGTACACTTGCTTGTGCCTTTCTTTATCAAACAAATACTATAATCCTAAGTACTTTCATCCAACAGACAAGAACTCCTCTCATATTAAACCTTGTACTTTTTAAGGGCTCAGTGTAGAACCCTTATAACTCAACACAAAAGAAAAAGAAAAATCAAGAGATTTGTACTCATTAAAGAAATCATCATAAATAACACAACATCTCCACCTAAATCAAGTCAACAATAATATCAAAAAAAAAAAAATACTCACAATAGACATTTGAAGGTATGTATTGAGCTTTAAGAAAACTTCAACTTAGATAAAACAAATTTAAGCATAATAAAATTACACCAAATCAAATCCAACATTATGATTCTAATTTTGAAGAAGAAATGTTATGAGGATTAAGATTCTTAAAAAGATTTTGTAAGGAAAATATTTCAAGAAAATAAGTTATAAAATACAAGCCACAAAATTATGAAAACTTAGAAGACACGTTGTGGATTACTCTTGCTTAGAAGAACATGAATTGGAGTGAAAGTCAAGTCATCATCATCTTCTGTTATTTTTAATGAAAGAGCTAGGGTTTCTCCTCAAGACATAAAGGTATGCCAGAGCAATGAGCAAGAGAGAACTTGAAGAAATTTTGAACGCATAGAGAATGAGAATTTTAGCCACTTAAGGAGGCCTCGTGCAACCTTACAATTTTAGAATTCTAGTGAATTTATAAGCTTTCTCAAGGTGAAATTTGGGGGGAATTTATTCTTGAAATATTTTAAATTTAAGGATTTAATTTAAGATTAAAAGAATATGAATTAAATCAATCACATTAATCAAACTTTCCTAAAAAAATTTTAGTCATAGATGACTGAAATATTTATGCATCCCATTAGTTGATTTATTTTAATTAACTAAGTCACATTATTTCAATTAGGAAGAATGTATGGTTATATTTTACAAATTTTGGATTTAATTAAATCAATTGAATAAATTACATTCGGTAAATTCCACAGGAATATGGGGGCAACATTTCAATTCCATGTTTGTAATATTTAATTTGATTTAATCAAATTAAATAATCCAATTGAATTAATTATCAATATATTTCTAGAGATATTAATTTAAAAATTAATTAATTAACTAATTTAATTTTGGATAATAACTTATTTTATGAAATCAATTAGTTGCATTTGAAACTACTTTTGAAATCAAGTGTTACTTAATTAACATTATGTCATAATTTTTTAATTCAAATTTAGATAACAACTTATAACATGATTTAAATAATTTTAAATTATTTGAATTGGTTTTTATGAAAATTATTATTTTTATTTTTTTAGGAGAAAAAGAGAAAGATAAAATGGATAATTAATTAAATATTCAATCTAAATTTACATAATTAAATTAGTAGTTCACACTATTATTTCTCATCATCTTGATTCAAATTATTTTAAAACAATGGTCATTTGATGTTTGTTAAGAAATTATCATTTTGATAATGCAAATAATATAAATGAATAATTAAGATATTTCAAAATAATAATTTGGATAATTAGCAAATTTTAGGTTACATTATGAAGCACTTTTATTTCATTAATAAATTGCTATTATTAGGATTTAATGAAATGCATTTGAAGTTTAATTGAGTAACCTAAGAATTATTACAAGTGAAACACTCAAATATTCCCAAATAATAACTGTTTTTTTTTTATTTTGGACTTAGAAAATCTATGTCTTGCAAAAGGCTATGGTTTGATCATGAAATCATTGTAATAAAATATTCTAATATTATGTTTGAACAAGATTTGTTCACTCACCTTACTACCCAACACTATTCTCGATCCAACTCTCCAAGCTCACTGAATTGAGCCAAGCTTGGTGATTCATTTGAAATATCTGCATTAAAACATTATTAACCTCCACACATTGGTTAGTTATCATCAAAACCCATTCGTCTAGGGCTCATGAGGGTCAACAATCAATATGTTTAATTTACCAACTAGATCAAATCAAACATCAATTGGGGCATAATACAATTTAATATGTCTAAAGGCAAGAGTTTAATTCCATCAAATCATGCTTAGATCAACTAGGCCAATCTATCAAACAATCTATGATTTACCCAAGATGAATTTGACATGAATCAAAAGGAAATTCAAAGACTTACGTAATAGTAATAGAGAACAACTTTGAGTCCACCTTGACCAATAAAAGGTCAAGTGTATTAAAGGGTGTCCTATTTAAGTTCACTAGGGTGAATTGGGGTCAATTGAGTTTCATGGAAAAATCAAGGCAAATTTAGTTACTCAATCAAATGAGTTAAATAGAATCCTTAATATGACCATTTAGGATTTATCAGATAAGTTAGATATTATCTATGGTCAATAAAAATTCTCATAAGATATATTAAGCCTCAAGAGAATAAATCTCATATCAATATGCGTCAATGTTCAAAGTTAACCACGTAGGGTCCATGATTGGTTCGGGTTTTGATGAGCTAAGAGACAACGTTCAAATCTAGTATATATTTTAAGTCAACTTATACCTGAAATGTGTAAAATTTATACACCCACACATATGTCCTGACAAAAACTAGGTTTTTCTAACTGGCTTTCCATGGATTTAAAACATGAATCTTTCAATTTGATTTAAGCACAATCTAATTTTTCAATCTTCGATCTCTCACCCTCATTGAGTTCTCATCTTATGCAGTGCTAACTTCATAAATTGGTTTTTTGTCTAGAAAGGCGTTGTAGGAAATTTTCAAATGACTATTCATTTGACAATGATAATAATATTGTCCTAGCCTATAAGAAATAACTTCTACTACTAACCTTTAATATAAGATAAAAATTCAAACTTCTTTTTCAAGAGGAATACATGTAGGGGATGCAAGTGAGCCATGTCGACTCATGAGCCAGCTCAGACTAAGCTCAGATAAGTGGCTCATGAATTGAGCATAATGAGCTAACAAGCCAAGCTCAAGCTACCTCCTACTTGATTTGCTAGCCCATTCAAAAAATAATTAATAAAAAAATATACTTAAAATATGTTAAAATTCAAGATTTTTTCTTTAAATATTTTAAAATATTTAAAAAATATTATTTTACATTTTTTATCAAACTATTTCTTATTAATTATCTCCTAAATATTCATTTTATTTGTCTTTTAATTATAACACTAGCTTAAATTAATATTCGCCAAACCACTCAGTCCGAACTCGTAGAATTAAACTCAAGCTCAAGCTCGAGCTCAAACTCTATGAATTAATTAAGCTCAAGCTCAAACCGATGGTGGCCCACATCTGACTCTAACTCAATTACACCCCATAGAACATGAGATCAAGGCACCTATACCAACAAAAATATAAGAAATAGATACTTAAAAATCAATAATATCTTTGTAAGGGTTTCTATAAAATTTTGAATGCATAAATATTTAAGCTGAACTTATTTGGAGGGCTTTATTTTTAAATGTTTAATTCAAATAAGACTAGTTCTTAATCCTTCAACTGATAAAACATCATCAAAATAAATATATTAAAAAAAGCTAATCACGGCAAAATCCACCGCGAATAATTCCAAGTCGACTGAATATCGATCCTAGCCGTCCGATCAACATAATCAGGATCAATTTCCTCATTCGAAGGCGAGGATCGGTCTGCCAATTACCTAATTCATAATCGGAATAGCTGAGACCGTTAACTAGCACCACAGAAGTTCATTGCGCCTCTCAACGTCCGCTCTCTCTCTGAAATCCAAAACCTCCAATCGCTCTCTTTCTCTCTCTAAATCCCTAGAGTCTCTGCGATGACTGTCGGAGAATGCGGCGAGGAGTACTTGATGCTCAAAGATTTCCGAGCAGACCTCAATCGGGACGGAGTCTTTGGTGACGAGGGGTTTGCGGGTTTCTCACTGTTCCTATGGATTTACCTCTCCAGTTCGGCTCGGCCATCTGTGATTCTTCGGCAGGTTGTTCTTAATTCTACTCATAGTCTGTTGTGTCGACGCGANTAATTACCGTCATTGTTTTGGATTTTACATACCGAAATCACCATTTTATTTTAGTCTTGATTTAACTTTTGCCAAAAAAAGAAAAATTAAAACTATTTATGGATTCAAGCTAAGCTGAAACCTTTCTTGATGTGTTTTCTTTTACTTATTTTGCGTCTTTTATTTCTTACATCTGGATGGTGAAACTGTTTATATATTTGCCAATTTTGTCTAAACTAGACATCCTTTCTCTTCCCCCTGTTGCTAGAAATACTAGCAACTATCATCTTGTACTTATTGTTTGTGTTCACACAGATGGAATCTTACCATCAGTTTCTAAAAGAAGAAACCTTTTTTTTCCCCTTTACATTTTCATGCTTTAAATTTTTAAATGCATCGAGTATTTAAATGAGTTTTCTATTAAAAAACTACCAACATGTAATCCTATATATATATATATATATATATATA
>JXCR01127097.1:0-22132 GCA_002079205.1 Phalaenopsis hybrid cultivar
TATATATATATATATATATATATATATATATATATATATTGAAAATGTCAACTCGAGAGAATGCAAATACCCGTCTGTGAGAAAATAAATATCATTTAGGGAAAACCGTGGACTCGTTTTGAAAACTTTTTAAAATTGGGATTTTAAAATACTCGTTCATGGGAAAAGCGAGTACCCGTCTGTGGGAATTAAGTACCGTTCAGGGAAAGTAAAGTATTGTTCGAGAAATTTCTATTTGTGATCTAACCTTTTGTTTAGGTACATTGAAGACCCGTTGCGTCTTTTAAGGTTGTTGGTTAAATTTACATTTTTGCTCTCCGGCTGCATTGTCTTACAACACTGACCAGTGCGACTTTTAAGACAGATGAGAAGACTGTCATTCTTCTGTGCCCCCTAATAGGGGTTTATGTCGGGAGGTTGCCAAAATTTCTGCTGATATTGGACTTGTAAGTAATATAAAAATATTGAATGTTTGGACTTTAAAAATGACATAAAATTAAAAGAAAATGAATGTTATAAAATACAAAATAATATTTAAGCTATAGTTGAAGTCATTTCAAGAGGATAAATTAAATGCACTTGAGACTTGCATAAGAGTGATGAAAAATTGAATGACTCATCTAATTACTATAATTAGACTTATCTTTGGCTTTAAATTCTATCATATTTGAAGATGATTCAATTAAATATATATACTGATGTAAATGAATATTTATGTGATCTATTTGAAAACATAAATTAGGGCTAAACTTGATTGGATCAAAGCTTAGGGGGCTAGCAAATTGAATTAAATTTTGAATATTTTAAATTGGGGCTAAATTTAAGATATGTATTTTTAAATGTTGAAATGAAGAATTAATATTTCAAATCTTAACCAGCTTCGTAACAAGTTTACAAACGAACAAAAGACAATATTTTATAAAGCTTAAAGTGAACCTTCACATGCATCAATATATTCATTCAAATAAAGCAAATTTATCTAAATTCGAGTCTTACATGTGATTCAATTCATACTTTAAAATTATGCAAATTGCCTTAAGGTATGTAAAGTCGTCTAAAATAGTCAAAATATGTGAGATTTAAATGCCTGCATGTGCTTCGACCAACTTATAGAATGTTTAAATATTAGATTCGAGAATATTGCACGGGTTAATCGGGTCGCCTTTTCTATAGGGCATGGTTGTAAGTCCCACCCAACGAGTTTGATCCTCTTCCTCGTAAGAATTGAAGTTGACGAGTCTAGTAATTTTAAAATAAATGTCCAAATCCTAAAATAAAAAAAAAAATTACTAGTTCAAACCTCTTACCTATAAAGATAGGAGTTAACAAGATTTAATTTTTTAAAAGCTTAAACTAACAAAACTAAATGTTCCCCCTTCAAACTTAGATACCTTAAGTGTTCAAATTCCTTGATGTTAGTTGTTTGATCTAAGATTTCAACCGGAGGGGTTAATCTTTAAAATCAAGCTTTTCAAAATAACTAACTAATATGTAAAATAATATTCAATCACTTAAGAGTTAAATACAAAATTCATCCACCCTCCGCCAAAGTTTGTTGGGGGTCGCAAACTTTTAATTGACTTCAACTTATAAAAAGTGAATGACAGATCAAATTCATCTTTATATTCACAATTAAAGCAATCAGGCCGAATTCTATGTCTGCATGATTCTGTAGCCAAATGACACCACAAAATAACAGTTTTGACCAGAGCCCTCTGATCAGGTGATTTTCACCATTATATTTAAGTCACGACCGAGCCCTTATGTTTCCCAACAACTATTCTATCCTTTGAGTCGTGAATTGTAATAGTACAATTACTTTGACATAAAACCTTCTGTTAGCTCAGGTAGATTTAAATTTGTCCCCTTAGACAAATATCCATCTCAGATTTACAAGAATTTCTTGGACGATGCAACTCTGGTTGCTAAAAAGTATATTTCTATCAGGTTGGGTTGACTACCTCTTTTGAGGGACCACGACGGCTCAGGATGACGGAATCATGAGATCTTAATCAGGTTTCATCTTTATTCTCACATTATCAATTCTAAGCTTCAAGTGATGAATTATACAACTAAAATTCTAAGTCTTTTGCTATTGTATGTTACATACTCAATTCTTAATGGGTAGCCTTAATCGAAATTGTTCCTATTATTGGGAGGGATAATTAACCATAGGGCTATGGGAAACCTTGAATCTCAGATCAAAAAGTCATCGCAAAATGAGGGCGAAATCTCTGGGTAATCTACTATTCAATTTGCCTTCTAAAAATTTGACCCTGCAAAGCTCTCTCAACAAACAAAAATAAAACAAAATACAGAGAATTTTGGGGAGTGGCTGTGAATTTTTGAAGCCCACACTGTGAACAAGTTCCGAGTGGCACTCTTAGTGGCGTGTGTTTCTTTTACATATTAGTTAACTAAAACATACTTCAGGGAACCATGTCTCATATGGGAGTCAAAGGCCTATGTAAAAGGTCATCCAAATTCTTGTCTATCAATTCTCCTTCAGGGATCTTGGATTATTGACTCGCTTTCTTCGAGTTGAAGTTATCTTCACTGCCAAGGCTTATTTATCTCTCAACGCCATACACAAAGATTTGCTTTCCTTGCATGAAAGATGCAAAACCAATTGTTACCTGCCTTGTCCCTGCTACACTGTCTCCTTTTTACTTTGACATAGTGCTATACGGTCTCTTTTTGTATCGCCCTATTGTTGGCTTGCTTTAGTTTCTGTTGCTTACACGATCCCTATATATTAAATAGGCCATATAAATTCAGGCATAATCTTCACTACCCTTCCCTCCCCTTCCCAAATGCATTTTCCAATAAAGTAGAGGTGTTGATTCGGGTTCGTGGCTCGGGTTTGGGTCCAACCCAAAAATTATCTTACCAGTATAGGGTCAACCCGAAACCGACCCAAATAATAAACAGGTCTAAAATTAAGACCCAAATTCGAGCTTGACCCGTTAACCCAAACCTGACCGAAAATTTCGTGCTTATTTGCATAATGTTTGGATTTTCGGGTTCAACCTGAACCCGACACAAATAATAAACGGATCGAAATGTAGCCGAACCCTACTCGAAAAATATTCGGTTAAACACTGACCCGGATTTTTTTGAGTCGAGTTCCGAGTTGTGTTGGCATGTTATGTCAATTTTTGACACTCCTACAATGAAGGGAAAAATACAGCCTAGTGAGCTGGCTGGTACCCAAGTGCTCCTGGATGGGGTGAACTGAAGTTTGGGTAAGTGAATCCACAATGGGGACGCCCTGTTCCAGTAGAGTTTATTTTAATAATAGCATTTTAATTTGAATCAGGCATGAGAGTCCTCAATTTTGGAGGCTCATGTTCTCATGTATGTTTTTGTCAGTGCTGAAGTTTAAATGACATAAGGTAAACATGGGCATGTATTCTACTTAGAATATGAACTGTTTCTTCTTTTTTTGATATTGTAGGAAGCCGCATGTAAACGTTGGGACTATTGGGCATGTTGATCATGGGAAAACTACTCTGACAGCAGCAATAACTAAGGTTTAATTTTGTTTGAAATGATTTGTTCGTGATTTGTTATTTCATTTTCGTCTCCATTTGAAAAGTTCATTATTTTATGTGCATGAAAGNTTTGAAAAGTTAATTATTTTATGTGCATGAAAGCTCTGCATTATCATGATGGTAAAGTTTTATTTTCTTGCTTAGGTATTAGCTGAAGAAGGTAAAGCTAAAGCTGTTGCTTTTGATGAAATTGATAAGGCTCCCGAGGAGAAAGCTAGAGGAATCACCATTGCCACGGTAAGAATATGTAATTCTTTATAGGGGTCTTTACATACATACCACCTAATTCTTATGTATTTACATTTCCAACACCTAAACTTATTTTTTTACATTTATACCACCTTAATCTTTCACACCACATGAAAATGCCACCATTTTAACTTTTAAAAGGTCAAATACAACTTTTCATGCATAGGTAAGGTGCATATATGTAAAAATTGAAATTTAAGTTTTAGATATATAAATACGTAGGAATTGGGTGGAATCCATGTAAATCTTCTTTTTTTATATATACTCAAGCATATATAGGCAGAGATTTTTTTTTTAAATTATTTTTGTGAATTTCAAACTATGCTGCCTGAGTGCTTTTGTAAATATTAGATTGATTTTGCAGGCCCATGTAGAATATGAGACAAGTAAAAGGCATTATGCTCACGTAGACTGCCCTGGACATGCAGATTATGTCAAAGTAAGTTGATACATTTTTATGTTGACTTTAACTCGGTCAACTATCATTTTGATATTCCTTGAATGGTAATCCTTTTCACGTGGGATACTATGATTAGGAATGTTTTAAGCAAGTGCATAAGTTTTAATTGGGAACTCAGCTATTTAAGAAGTTTTAAATTTCAACATTGTAGACATTTAAAAGAATAAAAGGGCCAGGCGTGCAATTTATGGCGAACGTTTTTGTACTTTTGATGAATATTTTGAAGGACATGGAACCTATTTTTAACTTAAAGGTGTTGAAAACTAGCTGGAAAGACTCTTTTTTTGCTAGTCATAACTTTGCACCTATAAAATTTATTTTATTATAAGTTAATTTTTAGGGAAATTGCTTCAGTTCATTTCCTTTTAATAGTAAAGAAAGCAAAAACAACCATCAAAACAATATATTGCTAGGTCCTTTTTAATTCAATTATCAATTCATTTTATTTTTAAATGCATCACATTGACATTGTGATTGAAAATGTATTGTATTTTGTATCTTTTGAAGTGTTAACTGTGTTAGATGGTCTATTTTGTAAGCATGGGTGGGGACCCCATTGCCACATAACAAAAAGAAATGAATTTGGGCGCTACGAGGGAAATTATTTATATGGGTGGGGGGAATTAGAGTTACAGAACTAATAATGGTGGGGAAGGTAGGATTTTATGGTATGTTTTATTATGCATTATTGGCAAATTATTTGTTGAAGGGACCACTGAAATTCAATGTCCTTGATATAACTTCATAATTTTGGTTTTTTAAATCAAGTATATAATTGGATTTACATCTATTGAAGATGAGGTGATTGGAAATATATTGATGTGATTTGGATACATTTATAACGAAGGGTAGATATTTTACCAATTTGGTAAGTAGATAAAATTAATATTGGAGGATTAATAATAAAGGTAAGCGTAAGGTAACATAGAACGAGTTTTATATGCATGCTTTTTGAAGAATTGATTTGAAACCTCAAACATCTCTTAGTAGGAATGAATGGAATACAAGGTTCATGAAGGCTAATGTTGACCCTGAGTACTTGAGGTAAAGTTTGATGATGATGAGACTACATATGCACATTAAATATGATTTTTTTTACAATAATGATTATTTTAGGATTGACATTATTTTCTTTCTTATATTTAGCATATTAACTTTGGCACACGTAGTGCTAGTATATCTTCATGGAGCATATGCTTGTGTAATATATTCATGCCACCTTTCTTTGTGGCCAATAATTGTTTGTTATCTAAATTTTGACTCTTGATTTGTGTTTAATAGATTGGAAAGTTGTTTTCATACGACTAAAATTATATTGATTAACCTGACGCCTATTTATGGTAGCAGGAGCTTGTCTTACTTCCTTGAATTAATTAATAAGCGTAGCACACCATTGTTTTGCATGGAGACTTTGGATCAAATTTGTGGTGGCCCTTAATATTTATGTCGACCGTGGATGGTTGGCCATTGTACGCCAGACAATTTCATCTCCCTTGAATAATTTTGAGTTGGGAGGGCATAAGTTGTTTCCCCAACTAGGAGATTTCTTGGGCCAACATTGTGCTTTCCGTTACTTTTTTGCTGGAGTCCAATAATGGTGGGCATGGTTGTTTGTTCTGTATCACGATCTGAATGAACATATATCTAGCTTAAGTTGAATGAAGTTGATTATGCCAAGTTCTTGAAGTCTCAAGCTTTAGGATAGCATGATAAAACAAGCCCATCTATGGTAGAACGAGCATATTTATAAGTTCCTTGTTATGCCTCTCATATGATTAGCCTAAATAATTTGCTTCATTCATCAAGGACGAATCTCACAAACTTCTTAAATGATGAAGAGCCCTGATGTGATTAAAGTGGTGAAGAACCAGAATTAAATGAGTCAAAGAAGCCCATCGAGCCAGAAAAATCAAAGAGCATAGATTAATGAAAGGATAAGTTTTTTTTCTTTTTTATTTGTGGTATTGAGGGGGAGAGATTTACATGCATACCACATAAAACTCTCATGTTTACATATCTCACATCTTAAATCTAACATATATCAATATAACAACCAAAATATTTTTAACACCTTAAAAATAATACTCCGTTAACTCATGAAATCTTTATTTCCCTTACGCTCATAGCTCTATCTGCATTACTAGATGAAAAAAAGAACGAGGGAATAGAAAGCACCAGCTCACCTATGGATGTCTTCTTGTCGTTTGAGAAAACTTGCGTGGAGGAAACTTGTTTTAGTCTCGGAGGTAGGTAATTGCTTGTTTCTGTTTTCTTCTATACATTGGTTGGGAAAATGTGAGAGACAACATTTGTGGCAGAAAAAGAGTTTTATGCACCGCAAATAGATATTTGGGATGAGCTACTTGCTAGATTTGATTTTGTGTTGTAGTTCAAGGGGAAATGATGCTAGAGGGATCATCAAAGATGGGGGACGAGGGTGGTTTTTCTTTCTTGTCATCCGGAAGGAGCAAGGCTAGGGTTAAATGTGGTGCCTTGCATATCAAAGTTGGCTAGAATGCTAATGGCATGCGATTAGAGGAGGAGAGGGGGAGCAGGGATTTGATGGAGCTCAAGGGGCAGTGGCTGAGAATGAAATGGACAAAATTGAACTAGCAGACCAAGACCCAGCTCTTAAATCTTTTTCTAAAAGTTTCAATTTTCTGTTTCTTTCTCTACCTGAAGAAGTTATTGGGGACAAAATGGGGACATGGACGAAGGTTAATGGTGCAGTATCTTTTGGTTTTAAAGTCTTTTAGGTGTTATATCAGTTAATATTAGTTTTTGGACGTGAGAGATGTAAATGTGAATGTCTTATATTGTAGGTATGTCTTATATTTGGGACAAAATGGGGACATGGATGAAGGTATTTTTTGGCGTTGAAGTCTTTTAGGTATTATATCAGTAAATATTATTTTTTGAACGTGAGAGATGTCCATGTGAATGTCTTATATTGTAGGTATGTAAATCCCCATTTTATTTTTTTATGGGTTTAGTTAAACTTAATCATCAATGTTTTGGAAGGTTCACTTATGAATAACTTTAACAAGGGACCAAAAAGAAGTATGCCAATATCATAAAAAGAAAAATTCCCTTGAGGCCATGATAGGCTTCAAATGAGTCAATGAATCATTATTAGCTTTTGCTTATGAATGAAATGATTTACTATGGGTTGAGCATGAAGCTTTAATTTCACAAAGCTTCAAGTCAACGTGCACATGTTCGTAATTTGTTAATTAGTTGCTCATCTACTCTTTAAATAAGTGATTGATCATATATAAAGAAAGTTTCAAATTTAAAGATCACAAACTAGTAAAAATGGAAAAAATATTCTCTCTTTAGATGTGACTTAGTGATTATGAGGGTAGTTGATTAAATTCGAAGAAATCAATGTGAAATTTGGACCATACAAATTCAATGAGCAAATGCTAATTTACCACAATCAGAATCACGGTTATGTTGAATTCAGACAAAATCTAGAGTGCTAGCAAATTCATAACAAGATACATATAAGAAAGAAAGAATTTATTGGAGTAAAACATTCAGACCTTATATTAGTATAAGGAGATGACTTCTCTTAGAATTAGATAACTTCACTTATATGGCACTTGAAGGAATCACTCATCCATCTTATGCACAGAATATTAAAAACTGAAAATAAATTTTATTGAATCAAAGTATTATTACATGGCTCAAATAGTGAATTTATAGACTACTCATCCCTGTATTGGTAGTTATGATTGCCATGAGACTATTCAAATTAATTTTCATATTCAAGTATTCGTTTTATACAAACCACAATTTTGAAGCAAAAAATAAAAATAAATAAACCACAATTTTTTTTGAAGAAGTGCAAATTGTATAGTCAAGTAGGTGAACTGCTGCTGGAGAAATTCCACGGAATAGAAAAATTGCAAGTAGCAATAACAAACCATCTCTTATTTATCAGCTATAAGTAACCACCAAATAACTCAAATCACATAAAGCACCCTAAGCAAAGCACAGGCAAATAATAACCACATACTCAAGTAATAACTACTTAAGAAGGAGCTTCCGATTGCTCCATGCAATATGATTGAATTAAATGTGCCCGAGTTTTAACAAATGTAGTGCCCAATATTATCTGCGACCAAGTTTGTTTGATTCCCCGTATCATATCAAACTAATGTTAGAAAATAGAGAACACATCCCTGGCTTAAGGGGGCATGCTCCAAACTATCTAAATTTATAAAATAAATGAAATAAACCAATTAATGAATTCAAGGTTTGATTCTTTTGCATGGAATGACATCCATATTTCCATAATTAATTTAATTATAGTTTTCTTATCTGGAATTAATATAATGCACGGGTAATTGTGCATCACGTCCATCATTGTATGGTCAGTGTAATATTAGTCCACTTATACTGTATTTTGTAAAACAGGAATTTAATATTTGATTTAAAATTTAAATTGATTATACATCCATTGTTAGGGTAGGAATTTGATCTGGACTTTCCTTAATTTGCTAAATACAAATTGGTGCAACAGATCAAGTCTTTTTTTTTGTAATTTTTTGCGGTTGCATACTGTCTAAACCTGTTTGTTCTGTTAGTTTTCTCTAGAAGCCTTGGTGAAATCACATACAAACATGTCATATTTTTGCAAATTTGTTATATTCAATTGAAACTGGTTGTAAGCTTTATGGGATAAAGGTGTATTTCTGCCAAAAGTATTTGGTGAATTTTGCGTGTTATATTTAGCTGCTATAAAGTAGAAACTATATAGTTAACTGCTTGATTACTATTCCTTTTCTCATATCAAATTCATTGTGTTTCCTTTTGTTTTTCTGCTTTGCAATTTCTTCAAAAGTTCCAGGGTGGAGTGTCTTAATTTTTTTTTGGCAAATCACTAATTGCAGAATATGATAACTGGTGCTGCACAAATGGATGGTGGAATTCTTGTTGTGTCTGCACCTGATGGACCAATGCCACAAACAAAGGAACACATTCTTCTTGCTCGGCAGGTAACAGCTATTTTAAGATTTACATATATTTACATACATACCACTAAATTCCTATTTATTTACATATCTAACACCTGAACTTTAGTTTTTACCTATATACCACTTTCCGTATGCATGAAAATATGTATTTCACCTTTTTAAAGTTTAAAAAATGATATTTTTGAAGTGATATGAAAGATTTGGTTTAAAAAAAGAAAAATGTAGGTGTTATATATGTATATACATAGGAATTTGGTGGTCTGTATGCAGATGCCCCTTTAATATTTTATTTTGGAATATTTACAAGCATACCACTCAGTTCTTATGTATTTACTAATCTAACACCTAAATTTCAATTTTTACAAATATATGTCACTTAACTTATGTATAAAAGGGAGTATTCCATTTTCTAAAAGTTTAAATAGTGGTATTTTTTATGTGATATGAAATATTTGTGTGACGTAAGTGTAAAAATCAAATTATAGGTATTAGATATGTAAATACATAAGAATTGGGTGATATGTATTTAAATGCCCTTTTATTTTTGATATTCTTGTATCTTCAGACAAAATTTCAGTTGCTGAAGCCCATTTTGATTTAGCACCTTACAATTACTTCTATGCTATATAGGTGGGTGTACCATCACTCGTGTGCTTTCTAAATAAGGTTGATGCTGTTGATGATCCTGAGTTATTAGAGCTCGTTGAAATGGAGCTCCGTGGTAATTTGTTGTGGCATTTGGTTTCTTATATAAAAAAAAGTGTGAATCCATAATTTTGATAAATATAAGTGCTCTTCTGTCATTGCTGTTAATTTTTTATTGCCAGAGTTGTTAAGCTTCTACAAGTTCCCCGGTGATGAAATTCCAATTATCAGGGGTTCTGCTCTCTCTGCACTACAGGGCACAAATGAGGAAATTGGAAAGCAAGCCATTCTAAAATTAATGGATGCGGTCGATGAGTACATACCCGATCCCATTCGTCAGCTTGATAAACCTTTTCTTATGCCCATTGAAGACGTTTTTTCAATTCAGGCATGTGTTTTATTTTTTTATCACATAATTCTTATATATTTATATATCTAACACTTAAACTTTGATATTTATGTATACCGCTCAAATTTTTAACATCACATCAAAAATACCACTGTTACTAACTTTTTAAAATTGAAATACACCTTTTCATGCATAACTTTATAACTCCAAAGTGTTATAAATATAAATATCAAACTATAGGTGTTAGATATGTAAATACTTATAAATATATGCATGTAAACATTCCCATTTTTTTCCTCTTTATATCCAATATTGTGCCTTCACTAAAATTTTGGTCTGTGATAGATGAATGTAGCTCATGGCTTGGTTGTTTAGGCAAATGATCAAAGAGGAACTGGAAATGTATCCTAGAAATCTCTTTCAACAGCACAAAAAATATCTATATTTTTATGCATCCAATCCTTGGATGGGAAATAAGTCACCAACATACATAGTCAATGCAACAGAAATGAGAATGTTAAGATAATTTTTTATACTGCAAAGGTTAATTCGAGATAATTGCATTGTAGTGACTATGAGAGCTTCATATATCGAGCATTTGGTTAAAGAAATTAATTTTAGATGGTTTAGGTGTAAATAACAAAATTTGAAATTGGATTTATTTATTTAGGTTTAATTTGATTTTTTCAACTAATTGCCAACCTTACATTGTCCCTCACGGATCTATAATGAAGACAATTAAGAAAAAATAAGGGGCATTTACATATTACATATCTAACACCTAAATTTCACTTTTTACATTTATACCACCCAAATATTTTAATCACATAAAAATACCACTATTTTAACTTTTAAAAAGCGAATTAGAACTTTTCATGGACAGATAAAGTGGCATTTATGCAAAAATTGAAGTTTAGGCGTTAGATATGTAAATACATGAGAATTGAGTGGTATGTATGTAAGCCTTCCGACAAATAAATGCCACTAACGATAATTAATAAATGAATATTATAAAATACATTCTCTTGTGACTAAAAAAAAAAGAAAAGAAAAAGGAAAACTAAGTATTTCTGAATTCATGCTGTTTGTAGAACAGAAGATGCATATTATACATGTTAAATGTATTAATGAACAATCATGTGAGTAGGGACTGAAAGGATATAATATGGCGCTATTGCATCCGTATTTCTCGGTTTTATTTATTATTTTTAAAGGTGCTTGCAGTTTAATCTGTTTGTTATATATACAGGGGCGTGGAACTGTTGTAACTGGTCGTGTTGAGCAAGGAACAATAAAGACTGGAGAAGATGTTGAAATTTTGGGATTGATGCAAGTAAGTACTATCTTTGAGCATAAATTCCCGCTTTTGTGAATTTCCTGTTCTGTTGCTTATATTGTGCTATTTTCTTATTTAAATGTGGTAAAACCTCAACATTTGTTTACTTGATTTTGTGAAAATCCAAAGCTACACTTAATTTAAATTTTTAAAAGATAAGGTAAGGATCGATGACTACCAAAATGCATTATCTGTTAGATTAATTTATAGCATCAATATTTGAGTTGGTTTTTATTGAAAATGGCAACAAGTAGTGAGCTGTGATTCAATGAATTCATATTCTAAACCTTGTGTAAATTAGATTTTGCTTGAGCCAATCATCTTCATAATAGGCTTCTCTATCTTATTCTAAGGGGTTTTGTTCCAATTTGGGGTTTTCTTAAGAAAATTTTATTTTGGTCCTACAGTTTAGGGTGTTACTTCATGCAGGTCCATACTTTTTAAAAATAGTTTACCTAAGGCCCTATGGCATTTGAACTATTCATAGGTTCCCATTTGTCACACACCATTTTGACTTCCTTTTAATCAAGCATGAGATGTGATAAAGACAAAGAATCCAGTTGAGTAAAAAATTAATCTGCTTAGATCATTATAATGTATTTGCTAATATCAGGTATCTTTTAATACATCCATTATATTCATTAAAACAAAAGCTCATATAATTTAAATTATCAAAATGGACTATGAAGCTTCGAATAAACTTCATAGAAAGATTACATGTACCAGAAATAGTCTTAATTGACATTATGCACCTCTTTATTTTTAAAAATCTATCCAAAATTATGCATCAAAACTTAGAATACAGGATAAAACTGGGACAACTGCTGTTTGCACATTTTGCTTGCCTGAATTAATAGCTAATATAATATTTGATGAGTTGGAAGCTCAGTAAGATAAACAATTCTAATATATTGTTCAAATCTAAAGAGAAAATTATTGCTTATCTTCTGAACTAACATGAACATTGTTGGTCATAGACATAATTAGCTTAGCGTTGAAATTTTAAATCAGAGTATGCTGTAATAATTGAATAAATAAATGACAAAATCATAATCAGCAAGCATAATTATTCGTAGGGGAATGCAATACAATCTATGAGCGCTGAAAGATGTAACGCTCTATGATAATCAATTTATGGTATTAAATTATTAATTTTATTTTTATTTTCGAAGTTATTTATATTGGTTATAATTTTAAAAGTATTATATGATGTATATATAGGCTATGACAAATTTATATCATTTAGTCATCTTTTAGCTCGTTGGTTATAATAAACACTGGTAGGGTTTGAATTTAATCCAACATGGAAATTATGATGGCCCCTTGATTCAAGATTAGATCGTATTGTACCAACTGATTATTGCAAGTCAGGTACCTCTTTTCGGTCTCTATTGAGACTCATCTTATCATTTATCATAATTTTTGCCTATATTTGTATGGGTAATCTTTATTTGCAGATCTATTTCGTATAATATGATCTTTCATAGACTTCTCTTTTTAATATCATTTTCATAAGCATTTAAATTTTTTTAACATTGATAGGCACCTATTGTCAATCAATCTATATTAAAATGTATTCAAAAGTATAGCATGAAATGTACCAATCGACATGTTGGTACACTTAATTATGCATCTTATCTTTTAAATAAAAATATGAAAACTTCAATTTCACGAGAATACTCTGAAATTATTTTCAAGTTGATCATATAAAAATGCAGTTAACTTATATGAGCACAACACTCAATATCAAGAATTATATACTCGAATGCACGTGATAGATCAATGGAGTTGTATGAATCAACAAACATTAGGCCTAAGTTTAATTTACTCCCTATAATAAGTATTGAGTATCTCGTCATAATTATAATATCACGTTTCTGTTAAATGCTACCACCATGTTTTAACTGTCAAGTTTAGGTGTTAGGTATGTAAATACATAGAAATTGTGTGGTATGTATTTAAATTCCCCTAAAGTTTATCATCAATTCATCATGTGACTTGGATACCTTTTTATGTTTTCAATGTCACACATACTCTAGGTTGTGTTAATTATTTTGTTGATAATATACTTAGGTTCTGTGAGGTATTTTGTTCAAATCATTTTCTGAAGGTATATTTTAATAGCACTCAATTCTTATGTATTTACATATCTCTCTTTAAAATTTTCTTATTTAAACAATATCACATAAAAAATATCACTATTATCATTTTTTAAACGTGAAATATACATTTTTATGCATAGATTTAAAGCATGAATATGCTATGTATGTAAATATAAAAGTTTAGATTTGTGACATGTAAATACATAAGAATTGTGCTACTATGTAAATTTCCCTTTATTTTTTTTGTTAAGCATCAAGTTTCTTTTCATTCTTTGGCGAAATGTGCTGCGGAGCTTTCCCTTTTTTGTATGGAATTGATAAAATCTTCTATCGCCAAGTGCATCCAGTTAATGCTGCTGCATTCCTCTTTGCTTTAAAATGGAAATTTTTGTTTTTGATATTCAAAATTTGATTATTAAATAATATTTTGAGCATTTAGCAGTTTTTAACAGGCTGATATGAATTTTGTGACATAATGACGTGTCTGATTATTCAGTTGGACAGCTAGTCAGAAGCAAATTAATACCCGTGTCAGAAGTAGGGGTGTAAACGAGCCGAACACGAATGATCCTAGACTCAGCTCGTTTATATTTTGAGCTAAAAAAGTGTGTTCCTGTTCGACTCGTTAAGACGAGTTGTTCACGAACAAAGAGTCATTTTGACAACCTGAATCACGTAGCGCCATAAGATGTGAAGGGTCGGGGCAAAATTTAAAAATTATTGTTTATATTAAAACATCATTTGAATCTAATTTAATAATTTTTATTATAGCTTCTTAATTAATATTTTTAATTGATTATAAATCTTTGTAGTCTTGTAGTAAATTAAGTTTTTTAAAAATACTACTAGCCTAACGAGGCAAACACGAACGAACACGAACGAACAAATTTTGGTTTGTGTTTGGCTCGTTAACTTTGCGAACGAGCCTAACACGAGTTGTTCTTGAACAACGAGCCATTTTGACAACCCTAGTCAGGAGTTTATATTATAGTTCAACGCCTTCGTCAATAGTTATTGTATGAAGCTTGAAATATTTGATTATGAAGTAACATGACAGCACTTGAATATTTCTCAAGAGCTTAGTTGGGATCACTTTTATTTTTGTTTTTGCTTTTATTTTTAAAATATATTTATTTAGTGCATTTTTTACATATTTTTATATTTTATATTAGACAAATTAGCTTGTTTTTAAATGCACTTTAAAAATCTAATAATTGTTGACTGTTTTTGAAATTAAAATATGTCATAACATATAGACATATTTTATTTTAAATAAAACATAAACAAAATAAAATAAATATAAAAAATTATAAAATCAAAATCAAAAGTGATCTCAAAGAGCTTTATAAGAATGTGATTTCTGGAGAGATATTCCTTTCTTATTTTGCTAGTTGACTACAATGTAACTCATGAANCGCCACCATTATCAGTTTCAGATAAGGACTGGGAATGTGGGACCTATCTCCAGCACATAATTCTGCAAATTGACACTATTCAAGGCTATTTTGGTTTTAGTAAATATTTTTGGGGGCGTGTACTTAAATACCACCCAATTCCTATATAATTACATATCTGACACTTAAATATTATTTAGCACCAAAATACTTCATTTCACATAAAAAACATCAGCGAGCTTTTTTCGTGGATAAGGGGGCATGTTCGTAAAAATTGAAGTATGACAGTCAGATATGTAAATATGTATAAATTTAGTGGTATGTATATAAATATTTCATAACTTCTTAATTAAATTATTACTGGTTCATCATATTCATCCTTATAATATTGCATGCAATTTGTAATTCATCTAATTTCTCTTTATTTTACTAAATTCCACAGATATTATATTCATCATGATGTAAATCTAAAAGTAAATTTGATGGTGACTTCCAAATTATAATAATTATTATAAACCCCAATTTTCTGAAGGTAAAGTTTAAAATTAATTTTTTTTAAAAAATATTTAATTTAAAAAAAAGTCAGCATTTGAAGTAGATTGAATTATTTTCAAACGCTAAATAAATTTGAAGAAATTTAATTTANTCTTGTTTCTGTTTTCTTCTATACCTTGGTTGGGAAAATGTGAGAGACCACATTTGTGGCAGAAAAAGAGTTTTATGCATCATAAATAGATATTTGGGATGAGCTACTTGCTAGATTTGATTTTGTGTTGTAGTTTAAGGGGTAATGATGCTAGAGGGATCATTGGAGATGGGGGACGAGGGTGGTATTTCGTTCTTGTCATCCGAAAGGAGCAAGGGATAGGGTTAAGTGTGGTGCCTTGCATATCAAAGTTGGCTGGGATGCTAGTGGCATGCGATTAGAGGAGAAGAGGGGGAGCAGGGATTTGATGGAGCTCAAGGGGCAGTGGCTGAGAGTGAAATGGACAAAATTGAACTAGCAGACCAAGACCCAGCTCTTAAATCTTTTTCTAAAAGTTTCAATTTTCTGTTTCTTTCTCTACCTGAAGAAGTTATTGGGGACAAAATGGGGACATGGACGAAGGTTAATGGTGCAGTATCTTTTGGTTTTAAAGTCTTTTAGGTGTTATATCAGTAAATATTAGTTTTTGGACGTGAGAGATGTAAATTTGAATGTCTTATATTGTAGGTATGTCTTATATTTGGGACAAAATGGGGACATGGATGAAGGTTAATGGTGCGGTATCTTTTGGTGTTGAAGTTTTTTAGGTATTATATCAGTAAATATTATTTTTTGATCGTGAGAGATGTACATGTGAATGTCTTTTATTGTAGTTATGTAAATCCCCATTTTATTTTTTTTATGGATTTAGTTAAACTTAATCATCAATGTTTTGGAAGGCTCACTTATGAATAACTTTAACCAGGGACCAAAAAGAAGTATGCCAATATCATAAAAAGAAAAATTCCCTTGAGGCCATGATAGGCGTCAAATGAGTCAATGAATCATTATTCGCTTTGGCTTATAAATGAAATGATTTACTACGGGTTTAGCATGAAGCTTTAATTTCACAAAGCTTCAAGTCAACGTGCACATGTTCGTAATTTGTTAAGTAGTTGCTCATCTACTCTTTGAATTGATATGTGACTTAGTGATTATGAGGGCGGTAGATTAAATTTGAAGAAATCAATGTGAAATTTGGACCATACAAATTCAATGAGCAAATGCTAATTTACCACAATCAGAATCACGGTTATGTTGAATTCAGACAAAATCTAGAATGCTAGCAAATTCATAACAAGATACATATAAGAAATTATGTCAAAGAAATAATTTATTGGAGTAAAACATTCAGACCTTATATTAGTATAAGGAGATGACTTATCTTACAATTAGATAACTTCACTTATATCGCACTTGAAGGAATCACACAGCCATCTTATGCACAGAATATTACAAACTGGAAATAAATTTTATTGAATCAAAGTATTATTACATGGCTCAAATAGTGAATTTATAGACTACTCATCCCTGTATTGGTAGTTATGATTGCCATGAGACTGTTCAAATTAATTTTCATATTCAAGTATTCGTTTTATACAAACCACAATTTTGAAGCAAAAAATAAAAATAAAAATAAATAAACCACAATTTTTTGAAGAAGTGCAAATTGTATAGTCAAGTAGGTGAACTGCTGCAGGAGAAATTCCACGGAATAGAAAAATTGCAAGTAGCAATAACAAACCATCTCTTATTTATCAGCTATAAGTAACCACCAAAGAACTCAAATCACATAAAGCACCCTAAGCAAAGCACAGGCAAATGATAACCACATACTCAAGTAATAACTACTTAAGAAGGAGCTTCCGATTGCTCCATGCAATATGATTGAATTAAATGTGCCCGAGTTTTAACAAATGTAGTGCCCAATGTTATCTGCGACCAAGTTTGTTTGATTCCCCGTATCATATCAACCTAATGTTAGAAAATAGAAAACACATCCCTGGCTTAAGGGGGCATGCTCCAAACTATCTAAATTTATAAAATAAATGAAATAAACCAATTAATGAATTCAAGGTTTGATATGATTCCTTTGCATGGAATGACATTCATATTTCCATAATTAATTTAATTATAGCTTTCTTATCTGGAATTAATATAATGCACGGGTAATTGTGCGTCACGTCCATCATTGTATAGTCAGCATAATATTAGTCCACTTATACTGCATTTTGTAAAACAGGATTTTAATATTTGATTTAAAATTTAAATTGATTATACATCCATTGTTGGGGTAGGAATTTGATCTGGACTTTCCTTAATTTGTTAAATACAAATTGGTGCAATAGATCAAGTCTTTTTTTTTGTAATTTTTGGCGATTGCATACTGTCTAAACCTGTTTGATCTGTTAGTTTTCTCTAGAAGCCTTGGTGAAATCACATACAAACATGTCATATTTTTGCAAATTTGTTATATTCAATTGAAACTGGTTGTAAGCTTTATGGGATAAAGGTGTATTTCTGCCAAAAGTATTTGGTGAATTTTGCTTGTTATATTTAGCTGCTATAAATTATAAACTATATAGTTAACTACTTGATTTCTATTCATTTTCTCATATCAAATTCATTGTGTTTCCTTTTGTTTTTCTGCTTTGCAATTTCTTCAAAAGTTCCAGGGTGGAGTGTCTTAATTTTTTTTTGGCAAATCACTAATTGCAGAATATGATAACTGGTGCTGCACAAATGGATGGTGGAATTCTTGTTGTGTCTGCACCTGATGGACCAATGCCACAAACAAAGGAACACATTCTTCTTGCTCGGCAGGTAACAGCTATTTTAAGATTTACATACGTACCACTAAATTCCTATTTATTTACATATCTAACACCTAAACTTTAGTTTTTGCTTATATACCACTTTCCGTCTGCATGAAAATATGTATTTCACCTTTTTAAAGTTTAAAAAATGATATCTTTGAAGTGATATGAAAGATTTGGTTTAAAAAAAGAAAAATGTAGGTGTTATATATGTATATACATAGGAATTTGGTGGTCTGTATGCATATGCCCCTTTAATATTTTATTTTGGAATATTTACAAGCATACCTCTCAGTTCTTATGTATTTACTAATCTAACACCTAAATTTCAATTTTCCAAATATATGTCACTTAACCTATGTATAAAAAGGAGTATTCCACTTTCTAAAAGTTTAAATAGTGGTATTTTTTATGTGATATGAAATATTTGTGTGATGTAAGTGTAAAAATCAATTATAGGTGTTAGATATGTAAATACATAAGAATTGGGTGGTATGTATTTAAATGCCCCCTTTTATTTTTGATATTCTTGGCACCTTACAATTACTTCTATGCTATATAGGTTGGTGTACCATCACTCGTGTGCTTTCTAAATAAGGTTGATGCTGTTGATGATCCTGAGTTATTAGAGCTCGTTGAAATGGAGCTCCGTGGTAATTTGTTGTGGCATTCGGGCTCTTATATTAAAAAAAAGTGTGAATCCGTAATTTTGATAAATATAAGTGCTCTTCTTTCATTGCTGTTAATTTTTTGTTGCCAGAGTTGTTAAGCTTCTACAAGTTCCCCGGTGATGAAATTCCAATTATCAGGGGTTCAGCTCTCTCTGCACTGCAGGGCACAAATGAGGAAATTGGAAAGCAAGCCATTCTAAAATTAATGGATGCGGTCGATGACTACATACCCGATCCCATTCGTCAGCTTGATAAACCTTTTCTTATGCCCATTGAAGACGTTTTTTCAATTCAGGCATGTTTTATTTTTTTATCACATAATTCCTATATATTTGTATATCTAACACTTAAAATTTGATATTTATGTATACCACTCAAATTTTTAACATCACATCAAAAATACCACTGTTACTAACTTTTTAAAATTGAAATACACCTTTTCATGCATAACTTTATAACTCCAAAGTGTTATAAATATAAATATCAAACTATAGGTGTAGATATGTAAATACTTATAGATATATGCATGTAAACATTCCCATTTTTTTCTCTTTATATCCAATATTGTGCCTTCACTTAAATTTTGGTCTGTGATAGATGAATGTAGCTCATGGCTGTGGTTGTTTAGGCAAATGATCAAAGAGGGACTGGAAATGTATCCTAGAAATCTCTTTCATACAGCACAAAAAATATCTATATTTTTATGCATCCAATTCTTGGGTGGGAAATAAGTCACCAACACACCTAGTCAATGCAACAGAAATGAGAATGTTAAGATAATTTTTTATACTACAAAGGTTAATTCGAAATAATTGCATTTTAGTGACTATGAGAGCTTCATATATCGAGCATTTGGTTAAAGAAATTAATTTTAGATGGTGTAGGTGTAAATAACAAAATATAAAATTGGATTTATTTATTTAGTTTTAATTTGATTTTTTCAGCTAATTGCCAACCTTGCATTGTCCCTCACGGATCTATAATGAAGACAATTAAGAAAAATAAGGGGCATTTACATATTACATATCTAACACTTAAACTTCACTTTTTACATTTATACCACCCAAATCTTTTAATCACATGAAAATACCACTATTTTAACTTTTAAAAAGCGAATTAGAACTTTTTATGGACAGATAAAGTGGCGTTTATGCAAAAATTGAAGTTTAGGCGTTAGATATGTAAATACATAAGAATTGAGTGGTATGTATGTAAGCCTTCCGACAAATAAATGCCACTAACGATAATTAATAAATGAATATTATAAAATACATTCTCTTGTGACTCAAAAAAAAAGAAAAAAAAGAAAAAGAAAAACAAAGTATTTCTGAATTCATGCTGTTTGTAGAACAGAAGATGCATATTATGCATGTTAAATGTATTAACGAACAATCATGTGAGTAGGGACTGAAAGGATATAATATGGCGCTATTTCATCCGTATTTCTCGGTTTTATTTATTTATTTTTAAAGGTGCTTGCAGGTTAATCAGATTTTTATATATACAGGGGCGTGGTACTGTTGTAACTGGTCGTGTTGAGCAAGGAACAATAAAGACTGGAGAAGATGTTGAAATTTTGGGATTGACGCAAGTAAGTACTATATTTGAGCATAAATTCCCGCTTTTTTGTGAATTTCCTGTTCTGTTGCTTATATTGTGCCTATTTTCTTATTCAAATGTGGTAAAACCTCAACATTTGTTTACTTGATTTTGTGAAAATCCAAAGCTACACTTGATTTAAATTTTTAAAAGATAAGGCAAGGATCGATGACTACCGAAATGCATTAGCTGTTAGATTAATTTATAGCATCAATATTTGAGTTGGTTTTTATTGAAAATGGCAACAAGTAGTGAGCTGTGATTCAATGAATTCATATTCTAAACCTTGTGTAAATTAGATTTTGCTTGAGCCAATCATCTTCATAATAGGCTTTTCTATCTTATTCTAAGGGGTTTTGTTCCAATTTGGGTTTTTCTTAAGAAAATTTTATTTTGGTCTTACAGTTTAGGGAGTTACTTCATGCAGGTCCATACTTTTTTAAAATAGTTTACCTAAGGCCCTATGGCATTTGAACCTTTCAAAGGTTCCCATTTGTCACACCCCATTTTGACTTCCTTTTAATCAAGCATGAGATGTGATAAAGACAAAGAATCCGGTTATATATAATTTTCACTAACACTCATTCTTACTCTGCTAATCAAATTTGATTGAGTAAAAAATTAATCTGCTTAGATCATTATAATGTATTTGCTAATATCAGGTATCTTTTAATACATCCATTATATTCATTAAAACAAAAGCTCATATAATTTAAATTATCAAAATGGACTATGAAGCTTCGAATAAACTTCATAGAAAGAGTACATGTACCAGAAATAGTCTTAATTGACATTATGCACCTCTTTATTTTTAAAATCTATCCAAAATTATGCATCAAAACTTAGAATACAGGATAAAACTGGCACAACCGACTATGACCTTGTTTGCTCATTTTTCTTGCCTGAATTAATAGCTTATATAATATTTGATGAGTTAGAAGCTCAGTAAGATAAACAATTCTAATATATTGTTCAAATTTAAAGAGAAAATTCTTGCTCATCTTCTGAACTAACACGAACATTGTTTGTCATAGACATAATTAGCTTAGCGTTGAAATTTTAAATCAGAGTATGCTGTAATAATTGAATAAATAAATGACAAAATCATAATCAGCAAGCATAATTATTCGTAGGGGAATGCAATACAATCTATGAGCGCTGAAAGATGTAACGCTCTATGATAATCAATTTATGGTATTAAATTATTAATTTTATTTTTATTTTCGAAGTTATTTATATTGGTTATACTTTTAATAGTATTATATGATGTATATATAGGCTATGACAAATTTATATCATTTAGTCATCTTTTAGCTCGTTGGTTATAATAAACACTGGTAGGGTTTGAATTTAATCCAACATGGAAATTATGATGGCCCCTTGATTCAAGATTAGATCGTATTGTACCAACTGATTATTGCAAGTCAGGTACCTCTTTTCGGTCTCTAT
>JXCR01127097.1:23430-74801 GCA_002079205.1 Phalaenopsis hybrid cultivar
AGTTTTGTACTTCTAACATGACAGGGCGGTCCTTTGAAAACTACCGTTACTGGCGTAGAGATGTTCAAGAAGATATTAGATTATGGACAGGTATGATTAGTTGGAAGATGTGCTATTTTTCTCTTGGAGATAAAATTTTAGGAAGATTTACATACATACTTTTTACATACATCTTCTCTATGCATGAAAAGATGTAAAAAGTAAAATGGTTTTTTTAATGTGATTTGCAAGATTTGAGTGGTATATATATGTAAAAAATCAAAGTTATGTTATTGGATGTGTAAATTCATAGGAATTGGGTGGTATGTATGTCAATGCTCCAAATTTTTACTAAGTTTGAATTCTGTTTATATAGGCTGGTGATAACGTGGGCTTGCTTCTTCGTGGTTTGAAACGTGGGGATGTTCAGCGAGGACAGGTAAGATATTCATATTGTAGCGTAGATGGTATCTCATTCCTTTTCACATTTGTTAATAAAAAAGTGAGCCTGAATGCCCTATGGCTATATGTAGGACTAACAACGCAAATTTTAATCACTTTTGTTTTCTGTTTTGCATTTTTTGTTTTTATTTTATTTTATGTATATTTTGATTTGAATTAAAATATGTTTGATTAAGATAGTTGTTTTAAAAACACTTAAAATACTTTTGTGGTGGTTTTGAATATTTTTGAAAAGAAGTTGCTTTGTTTTAAAAATAAAAAAAAAACTTATTAAAACTATACTAATCAAATATGTTTCAAAAAATAAAATAAAAATTACAAATAAAAATAGAAAATATAAAAAAGTGAGCCCGAATGCCCTATGTTTATATGGAGGACTAACAACGCAAATTTTAATCCCTTTTGTTTTCTGTTTTGCATTTTTTATTTTTATTTTATTTTATTTATATTTTGATTTGAATTAAAATATGTTTGATTAAGATAGTTGTTTTAAAAACACTTAAAATACTTTTGTGGTGGTTTTGAATATTTTTGAAAATAAGTTGCTTTGTTTTTAAAAATAAAAACTTACTAAAACTATACCAATCAAATATGTTTCAAAAAATAAAATAAAAATAGAAAATATAAATGGTGCCAAATGAGCCTAAATGGTATTTGTGATATCATGTCTCTTTGGAGCAACATTCTCTTNTAAAACTATACTGATCAAATATGTTTCAAAAAATAAAATAAAAATTACAAATAAAAATAAAAAATATAAATGGTGCCAAATGAGCCTAAATGGTATTTGTGATATCATGTCTCTTTGGAGCAACATTCTCTTTGCTTTGCTTTTGAAACTGTCGTTTCAACTCTATTTGGGAGTTGTTTTCTTGCTGTTTTTTAGAAATTTCTGTGGTGAAAAATTATTTTTTTCAACTTAACCATTTAAAATGAGGTGATTGTAAGAAGCTATTATTCTGAATTTTTAGATATATATATATATATATATATATATATATATATATATATATATATATATATATATATATATATANCAAAACTATACTGATCAAATATGTTTCAAAAAATAAAATAAAAATAAAAAATATAAATGGTGCCAAATGAGCCTAAATGGTATTTGTGATATCATGTCTCTTTGGAGTAACATTTTTTTGCTTTGCTTTTCAAACTGCCGTCTCAATTCTATTTGGGAGTTGTTTTCTTGCTGTTTTTTTAGAAATTTTTGTGGTGAAAAATTATTTTTTTCAACCTAACCAGTTAAAATCCGGTGATTGTAAGAAGCTATTATTCTGAATTTTTAGAATATTATATATATATATTTATAATTTGCACCACATATTTCTAAGAAGATTTTTCTATCACAGCTTTACATTCACTTTTGTTAAAATGTTGCAGCCAGTTAACAGCACTTATCAGCAAAAAAAAAAAAAAAAAAAAAAAAAAAAAAAAAAAAAAATCATGTTTTATTTTAGGGATAATTACATGCATGGCGCTTGAAACATTGCAGCCACCTAAAAAAAAAAAGAAGTCATTTTTTTTTAATGACCAAACCAATGCCTTTACGAGTGTCATGATCGAACTATTGGGAATTTGATTAAAATGAAAAATAGGGTTGGGTTTTAGCTTGAAATTTGATATTTGAAAGATGGACGAAAGAGGTTGCTAGTTTTGTAAATAACAATGTCTTGAGTGCTATGTGAATTTTGAATAATATTTTGTTCTCACTGAATACATAGATAACACCTATAAATAGGCGAGTACAAGAGATAAAAACGAGGAAAGAAATCTTCCTATAATTAAGTAATTCCTATANCAAAAAAAAAAAAGTCATTTTTTTTAATGACCAAACCAATGCCTTTATGAGTGTGATGATCGAACTATTGGGAATTTGATTAAAATGAAAATAGGGTTGGGTTTTAGCTTGAAATTTGATATTTGAAAGATGGACGAAAGAGGTTGCTAGTTTTGTAAATAGCAATGTCTTGAGTGCTATGTATATAATTTCACTGAGCAGAGGCTCTGATTCCATGTTGAAGTCAGCGGAATCGTTGGGTTGTATTTGTTTTTTAATCATTGAACGATTTACATTCATTCCACTCAATTCTTTTGCATTTACCTATCTAACACCTATACTTCAATTTTAACATATATATCATCCTACCTATGCATGAAAATGTGCATCTCACCTTTAAAAAGTTAAAATAATGATATTTTTTATGAGATGAAAGCTTTTGCTGGTATAAATGTAACAATAAGCAAACTTTTGGTTTTAGATATATAAATACATAAGAATTGGGTTATNTAATCATTGAACGATTTACATTCATACCACTCAATTCTTTTGCATTTACCTATCTAACACCTATACTTCAATTTTTACATATATATCATCCAACCTATGCATGAAAATGTGCATCTCACCTTTAAAAAGTTAAAATAATGATATTTTTTATGAGATGAAAGCTTTTTGCTGGTATAAATGTAACAATAAGCAAACTTTTGGTTTTAGATATATAAATACATAAGAATTGGGTTGTATGTATGCAAATGCCCCTTAAATCATTTGAGAATTATAGAATAGTGGTTTGGATGATATTCTGTGACACCATGCCTTATTTTCTTGTTCACCATAGGTAGTCTGTAAGCCTGGTAGCGTGAAAACCTACAAGAGATTTGAAGCAGAGATTTATGTTTTGACGAAGGATGAGGGCGGTCGCCATACAGCTTTCTTCTCAAACTACAGACCTCAATTCTACTTCAGAACTGCTGATATTACTGGCAAGGTTGAATTACCTGAAAATGTTAAGATGGTGATGCCTGGTGATAATGTCACCGCCATTTTTGAATTGATTTCGCATGTTCCTCTTGAAGCAGGTAATGTGCACTTCTTACTCTCTCTATATTGAAAACTAAAGGGTCATTTGAAATTATTTTTATTTTTATTTTGTTTTATGTTTTGATTGAAATATAATTATATTTAGAAGGTGTTTTTAAATGTTATAACATTTCAAATATTTCAAGGAAAAATATAAATAAAATAAATTTAAATTTAAAATTAACAATTAAAAATCAAAAGTGATCCAAGGACCGCTAAAGGCTTGTTATGGATCACTTTGTTTTTTTGTTTTTTCAATTTTTAAAAATATATTTACCTAGTGCATTTTTCGTGTGTTTTTAATTTTTATTTTTTATTTTAAAAAATAGATTAACTTATTTTTTAAACACTCAAAATATTTAATAATTTTTTTTGAGTGTTTTTGAAATCAGCCAAACAAGTAATAATATATTCAATCTATATTATTTCAAGTAAAAATATAAATAAAATGTAAAACAAAAATCAAAAGTAATCTCAAATCTCAATAAATTGTTTGGGATCACTCATAATTTTAATTTTTTATTTTTATTTTTTTGTTTAAACTTTAATTTGAAGAAAAAAATATTTAGTATGTTTGATTAACATATAGTTGTTTTGTAAAACATTTGAAAAGCCTAAAAATAATTTTGAGTGTTTTTAAAATATGTCAATTTCTTTTTAGCAATAAAAAAAAATAAATGACGTAAAAAACACTTAATTTACTTCCTTTTCCTTTTTTTTACAGGGCAAAGATTCGCATTGCGCGAAGGAGGAAGGACCGTTGGCGCCGGAGTTGTATCCAAAGTCATCAGTTGATTATTCAAAAAATGCTTTGAACTTTCTTCTTTCATGATAATGCCTCACATTTTGCCATTTTTCATGGCCTGTTTTAATTTAAATTAGAGTGGNTTATAAATTCTAGTTTGTATCATGAATAAAGACTTCACCAAAATTACCCTTTATTGTTGAGCTTGAGAATTGTGCAGATATGATAACATTTATCATAATGGAAAAAATTCTGGGTGAGTATTATGATTAAAATTTGATTATAATTAATTTTATGCTCTTTAATTTTGATTTGTTTTGAAATTAATTATAATCATTTTATACTAATTAATTTATTTTGAGTTGTTGAGTTTTAATTTGATTAGTTTTACATTATATCAATCTTAAAATAAATTTAATAATTATAAAGTTCTCTCAGAAATCTGCACCCCAGGTTTTGTTTTTTCTATTATGGTAGCATCTTGCCACAATTCTTATGTATTTACATATCTGACATCCAAAGTTTTTTATGTTTATACATGAGGTGTATTGGTATTTTTGATGCTTATGTACGTAAAAAGGCATAATTATAAAGTTGGAATTTTTTTAATTTATTTTGTTACTTATAATAATAAAGTCACGAAGGCTTATTAAATTAATATTTTTATAAACTTTAAAAATTAAATGATCTTTTTGCAAAAATTCAGAGAATTATTTTTTACATTTAAATACCACAAATAAACAATAATTAACGCCAATTTGTGAATTATAATCAAATAATGGTATATTTAGTTTATAATAAATTTCATAGCGAAATAATATTATGACTTTCTTTTTCATTGAAATTGAAGTGTTGGTAGGATATTTATCTATTAGGTACACCAGCATTGCGACATAACATAACTTCAATGTTTCTCGTCCCTCTATATTAAATGCTTTGCATGACGCTTGTCCTCTTAAGGGTTAGTGTTCCCTTTTTGGGATAGAAGTTTTGCTTTCAATCATATAACTTTATTATTTTCTTATTCTCTACATAATATGCTTTATCATAATGGTTAGCTAAGTCATACCAACTTAGGTAGTGAGTAGTTTTATTTTTCTCTCTCATGCAAGCAATGAATTAATTATAACAATAAACAAAATTCTGCTTGCTTGATTCATAATAAACATTTTTGCGTTGAATTCGAGATTGTACATGAATTCACCCCCCAAAGATAAAGAGCGTAAATAAGAAGAGTTAGAAAGAGAGATAAATGAATAGTATTCAAAAGTGTTGATTCTTCATTCAATGCTTCTCATATTTATATGGGATGTAATACAATAGCAATAATTTGATTTTAACCCTATTTGTAGAGGGTATATACCGGGGTATTTTGGGTATTTTGCAAGTGATGTCTTATCGTCTGGTTGCCTTTCAACCCAATTGACTAAGCTTAGTAGATTTGGCTTGGCTAGGTCGGCTTGATTATTGGAGTTTGGTTGGTATGGTTCGATCATTTGACCCATCCTTGTTGACGATTTAGAATCCCTTGTAAGAAGTATTTGGGCCTTCATTGGATGGTCAAGTATATTGATTCTTTCATTGGACCGCCTCCACAATGGGATAGGCTACTGCAACTATACGACTTTTCTGCAGTTGGCGATTTAGATGCTCTCTTGTCTCGTTTCCCATTGAGTGGCTTACATTTGGATTGCTTGGTCGTCCTTGTTTCCTTCTTTTGAGTTGATTTGTTTGGGACGTTGACTTGACTCGTATGGCTTGGCTCGTCCAGTTTGGTGAGTATGCCTCTAACATATTCTTCTCTTTTGGACTGTTAAATCCCTGTGGGAACAACGTAAATACCTTTTTAATGCACGCTTTGAAATTAGTTTTATTTTTTATTTTTTTGACTAATTTAGACCTATATCCTAAATAATTTTGAAAGATAATTTTAGGTCAGAATACTGGGATTGAAATTTATTATTATCTATATTTATGTTAAAGAAAAATTAATTAGAAAAATAATATTTATTAAAATTGAATGGAGATTTAAAGAATCTCTCTCTCTCTCTCTCTCTCTCTCTCTCTCTCTCTCTATTCATTGTTTCATTATATTTCTACCCGCCACCATTATCTGATTCAGATAAGGACTGGGAATGAGGGGACCTATGACCAGCACAGAGTTCTGCAAATTGAAATTATTCAAGGCTATTTTGTTTTCAGTAAATATTTTTGGGGGCGTGTACTTAAATACCACCCAATTCCTATATAATTACATATCTGACATTAAAATATTATTTAGCACCAAAATACTTCATTTCACATAAAAAATATCAGTGAGCTTTTTTCGTGGACAAGGGGGTATGTTCGTAAAAATTGAAGTATGACTGTCACATATGTAAATATGTAGGAATTGAGTGGTATTTATATAAATATTTCATAATTTTTTAATTAAATTATTACTTGTTCATCATATTTATCCTTATAATATTGCATGCAATTTGTAATTCATCTAATTTCTCTTTATTTTACTAAATTCCACAGATATTATATTCATTATGATGTAAATCTAAAAATAAATTTGATGGTGACTTCCAAATTATAATAATTACTATAAATCCCAATTTTCTGAAGGTAAAGTTTAAAATTAATTTTTTTAAAAAAAGTTTAATTTAAAAAAAGTCAGCATTTGAAGTAGATTGAATTATTTTCAAACGCTAAATAAATTTGAAGAAATTTAATTTATTATTTGTAGCTAAAATTAATATTATCAGATATATGGTCAGGCTGAAATTAGTTTATCTTGATTATTATTTAAATATAAATTAATTGGTGACCACAGTATGAAGAAGATTATTTATTTTATTTTTTTATAAGACCACATATTCGAGCAATACATTTTATAATTAGCTGACTGTCATGGCCCATAAAAAAATTTATATTAAAGACAATTTACAAATTCATATCACATATCTAGCATGAATTTGTGTAATAAGATGAGATGATGTTGTGTAATAAGAAAGTTGATTCTATGTAGCTGTTGGAGCTAAATTGGGTAAATGAAAACTGAGTTTGATGAACGAATAAGACGTTTATTGCCAAAATAACTCTTATAATAAAGACAATTTACAAATTTTATTGTCAATAAATGGTCTTGAAAATGACCTATTCTTGTAAGTTTAGTCTGTCACGGCCCATAAAAAGTCAAATGATGATTATGGATAGAAAAAATGGGGCTCCTAGCCTTCTCTTATTAATTTATATAAATTATAACACTCTGCCTTCACTTTGATGTGGATCTAACACGTCTTATATGTATTGGCCCACTGGTAAAGTCATCAATGTCATATTTGATAGTTGTCGTGCATTTCATGATCAAACTAGGAGGAAAAATATGATCTTAGAGGAAGTTGTTCCTCCATATCAAAGATGTATTAAGATGATTCGAGTTATCTTATTCGCCGGTTTCAGTAGCATCCATCTTATTATTTTAACATTATTGCACAAAATTTAGTTACCTAAATGCTTCTAGGCCATAGTTGGAAAATTGATGGAAATGTCATTTTTATCTTAAAGTTTTAGTCAATATATAATTTAACTTACTATTCGGGAATGCAACATGGTTGGATCTTGTAATGATAATTAGAAAATACGTCATTATTTGCTTAAAAGGCGAGTTGNTACAATTTACAAATTTTATTGTCAATAAATGGTCTTGAAAATGACCTATTCTTGTAAGGTTAGTCTGTCATGGCCCATAAAAAGTCAAATGATGATTATGGATAGAAAAAATGGGGCTCCTAGCCTTCTCATATTAATATATATAAATTATAACACTCTTCCTTCACTTTGATGTGGATCTAACACGTCTTATATGTATTAGCCCACTAGTAAAGTCATCAATGTCATATTTGATAGTTGTCGTGCATTTCATGATCAAACTAGGAGGAAAAATATGATATAAGAGGAAGTTGTTCCTCCATATCAAAGTTGTATTAAGATGATTCGAGTTATCTTATTCGCCGGTTTCAGTAGCATCCATCTTGTTATTTTAACATTATTGCACAAAATTGAGTTACCTAAATGCTTCTAGGGATGTTAGGGGAAGAAATTGTTCAATCTCAACTATAGTTGGAAAATTGATGTAAATGTCATTTTTATCTTAAAGTTCTAGTCAATATATAATTTAACTTAGTATTCGGGAATGCAACATGGTTGGATCTTATAATGATAATTAGAAAATATGTCATTATTTGCTTAAATGGCGAGCTGAGAGAGGCTATTTGGTCAACAAAGTTAAGAGAGAGACGTTACGTTCATGTAAATCAATGTTGAATGTTACGATTGATGATTGACAGTGACAGGAGTATTTTTCATACAATATATTACAATATTAGGTGATACTAAATTCAAATCAATTATATTGAGAATTATTTTTCAGTAATTTTGACAATTTAGTAAGTTTTGCAATTGATGATTGTCACGTGGAGTTGAGCACAAATTAATGGAATCGAATAAATAAATATATTGTAGATATTGAGAGTTNAGTAATTTTTGCAATTGATGATTGTCACGTGGACTTGAGCACAAATTAATGGAATCGAATAAATAAATATATTGTAGATATTGAGAGTTGACTTTATTTCTGATTANCAACGTGGAGTTGAGCACAAATTAATGGAATCGAATAAATAAGTATATTGTAGATATTGAGAGTTGACTTTATTTCTGATTATTTAAAATTAAAAAAAAAAACCTTCCCAACATGAAAATTCAAAGCATAGCTGTCTGGTCTATTAACCGGCCCCATTGGTCTCATCGACCGCAGCGAACCGGTCCACTTGACCCAGCCGGTTCCCAATAACAGCCCATGTAACCGGTCGTTGCCTCCAGCTGTGAAGTGTGAACTAAACAAGGTCAATAAAAGTAGCCCTCCCGCTACTCGAAAGGCTACATAAACCGCATCGTGAATATTTTCCTCTTCCGGCGGATTTTCTCCACCGCATACCACGTCGAAGTGACCCGGCTTTGAAACCTCGGATTGTGGATAATTTTTAGCCACGTGGATGAGTGTGCGGAATGGGTTCGTCGTGGGTATGCAATTCTTTGTTTTGAAACGTGGGCCCACTGCCCGCAGTATTGAATAAGAGGAAACGTGGGCCCTCTGCCCGCAGTATTGAATAAAAGGAATCGCGGGCAGAAATCGGGCAGAATTGCCGGTCTGCCCAAGATGCCCAAAATGCCTATCGGGCAGTCGGGCAGTTTTTCTAGGACCTATAAATAAAGGCGCAGTTTAGGTTACTTCAGTTTGCGAGTTNAACAGCCCATGTAACCGGTCGTTGTCTCCGGCTGTGAAGTGTGAACTAAACAATGTCAATAAAAGTAGCCCTCCCGCTACTCGAAAGGCTACATAAACCGCTTCGTGAATATTTTCCTCTTCCGGCGGATTTTCTCCACTGCATACCACGTCGAAGTGACCCGGCTTTGAAACCTCGGATTGTGGATAATTTTTTAGCCACGTGGATGAGTGTGCGGGATGGGTTCGTCGTGGGTATTCATTTCTTTGTTTTAAAAAAACGTGGGCCCTCTGCCCCCAGTATTGAATAAGAGGAATCGAGGGCAGAAATCGGGCAGAATTGCCGGTCTGCCCAAGATGCCCAAGATGCCCAAAATGCCAATCGGGCAGTCGGGCAGTGTTTCTAGGACCTATAAATAAAGGCGCAGTTTAGGTTACTTCAGTTTGCGAGTTTGCTTCCACTATAATCTCATAAGGTTTTCTATTTCTCCTTTTTACCGCGGTTTTTCTCTTTGAATCCTTTTCTAATCTTATAATTTATAAATTATTTAGAAATTGTTTTGTTTCGAACGAGATCAGAATCCACACTTTCGTATCCATGTTGTTTCGATTAATTTATTACGTACAATTTTTCTTAGATTCATATCATTAATTTGTGACTTTCTTTTTTTTTTTTTAATTTTGATCTGAGTTTCAGATGCCGTTGTTGTTGCAGATCTGAGAAGGAATCTCTATTAGNTTTTTTTTAAATTTTTTATCTGAGTTTCAGATGCCGTTGTTGTTGCAGATCTGAGAAGGAATCTCTATTAGCAAATCCTAAGATCGATCAATGGCAACTCGTCAGCCGTCGCCGCGAAGCTTGACGAGAACGTGTTCGTCGAAATCTACCAGCAGTGCGCAAGGCACAGAGGCGGCGCAGCTGCCTAAGTGCGTTTGCGCTCCGGCAACGCATGCCGGATCTTTCAAGTGTCGCCTACATCGGGTAAACTCTCAGGGACATTCAGCGCCGGCCGCTCGTTTACCTCAGCAGCCGGCCGTTTCCGCTACTGCTACTAGAACCGTGGAGGCGTTGTAGAACAATATGAATAATATATAATTCGAACGCATTTAAGATTAAGCAAAAGAACTTGTGATCAGAGTGATGGATCCAGTTTGATCGGGAGGAAAAAATTGTAATATCGCTGTTTTGGAAGTTTTAGGGTTGATTTGATTAACTATGGAATAAGTGTAATGGAGTGCTATGTTGTGTGACGGAGTGCTAGATTGATCATGAAATATGTGTGATGGAGTGATATGTTGTGTGATTAAGATTATGAGATGAAAGATATATCCTCTCACAACTTTAGTGAGATGGTTAATGCTATGAGGATAAATCGATCTATGATTCCGTTAATATTTAGAATTTAATTTGGATGCGACCTATGGGTTGTTTTTAATCTTTGAAGTTGGGAGGAGTGAATTGCACATTTGAATTAGAAATTAGAGCAGTTGAATCATGTTTTAATAGTTTTTAATCTCANGGCTGTTTTGGAAGTTTTAGGATTGATTTGATTAACTATCGAATATGTGTGATGGACTGCTATGTTGTGTGATGGAGTGCTAGATTGATCATGAAATATGTGTGATGGAGTGATATGTTGTGTGATTAAGATTATGAGATGAAAGATATATCCTCTCACAACTTTAGTGAGATGGTTAATGATATGAGGATAATTCGATCTATGATTCCGTTACAATTTAGAATTTAATTTGGATGCGACCTATGGGTTGTTTTTAATCTTTGAAGTCGGGAGGAGTGAATTGCACATTTGAATTAGAAATTAGAGCAGTTGAATCATGTTTTAATAGTTTTTAATCTCATCTGGTTGTTAAATTTTGGATGGAAGGAAGATATGAAATAGAGTCACTCACGATTCTCCGGTATTTTTCTCGTTACAGGTTATTGTGTGATGATGTTCCCTTTGACACTGAAGGGTTTCATTTACCTGTTCACAATTTCAGCTGAGAAGTTTCTATTATTTTCTTCATGCGCTGTAAGTCGTCTCCCTCTTTACTAATTTTTTATTCAAGTTCCGATTTACGCTTCTTTCCAGAAAGGGTGGGTGGATATGCTCAACGCTACTTTCTCTCTGTAACTTCATGACTATTTCAGCTGAGTTTTCTGATGGCTCACACACAACCCAAGGAGAATGAAATAAGTTTTTAAAATTTCTTGCAAGAATTCTATCAAACAATAAATATACAGAATAATAATTATTGAGTCTGAAAAATAAGTGATAATAATAGCCTAATGAATTATATGCGACTGGACCCGAGTCAGCCCGCATTCACACCCTTAAGATTACACTTTCTGTGATTTTATTCTTTTCTCAGTCTCTAATATTTCGGGTGATCATGAATGTCTGTAGATTCATGGATCCATTAATAGGTCTCGTTTGCGACGTTATGTCTTTATATGACAGTTTTGAACATTGTCCAACATGCCTGTTGTTCTTGCCCTGATTTTTTTCTTCAATTAATATCATGACTGTCGGTCGAAACAATGGTTGTCAGATCTCTTTGAACATCAACGACTAATCCATATACAATCATGTTGTTGGTCTTTAACAAAATTTTGACATTCCCAATGATGTTCTGCTTTTGTTGGACACCGAGAAATTTAGGTAACAATTTAAAGGGAAGTGAATGTTATTGCATATCACTTGCATCAAATCCATGCTCATGTTGGGCAATTCATCCAATGCATATTTAGTCAATGAATCCTCCAAACTATTGGAGAGAAATTTTGCATCCAAGGTGTTTTCATTGCAATTTGCCACCATGCGAACTTATTTTAATCTTCAAAGTTCAGCTTGCAATCTCTCATAATCTAATTTCTCTATATTTCCCTTAAGTCTACATCCATTGTGCTTTCAATCCTACCAACTTTTATAATTATCTCTCATTTTCTAAATCACCCTCATATATATTCAAAAACATGGATGAAGCTTTTTGACATTAATGGGTTGGCATTCAACTGCCCAACTTCGATGACAATGATAATGAGATGATTCCTGCTTCAAAAAATTAGTGAAGTTTTGTAGTTTTTCTTGTTCTATTTTATTGTTTTTTTATTTATTATATCACTTTTTCATCCACATTACTTTTTGACGAGGCAATGGAGGAAAAGAGAAATAAAAGATAAAGAATAGTAAAATGTAATTGTTGTTGTGGTAAACGCCTCTAACAAATTATAGAATGAATGCTTTTTCACTATGTTTTCATCTATATTTAGTTTAATTTAATCAATAAACTTTATTTTTATCTTATAGAAGCAAGTCATTCTTTATAAAATTTATGCATGCCTCTTGAAAAATTCTTTTTGAGGTCTACTTGCAATATCCAGGGGATGAGTTGGGTGCATCCTCCCAAGGCTTTGAAGATTAGGAGAATGTTAGAAAATGGTTATACAGAGAACGAAAGGTAGGGATTTGGTGACATAAAATATCCAATTGTCAAGTGTAGTCAAGTGATTCCCTGATGGTGATAAAAACTTGATGGCTCTAGATGTACACATAAATTATGCCCTTACGAATCTCGAGGAGATCCAACGATCTAGGAGACCAAAGGAATATCAATGTGTGGACTCACTAGCAGAAGACCGGGGGGACCCCTATGCCCAACAAGATGAACCAAACTCAAAGTCAGTTGTTATAAAGATGAATATGTGACACGAGCTGAGCGGCTCACCCAATTATAAAGATGAGTTTTGGATCCATACATCAGACCATATGAACTAAACTCAAAGTTAGCTATTATAAAGATGAGTATGTGAAAAGAGTCGAGCGGCTCACCCATTTACAAGATAAATGATCTCCTAAATCTAACATTTCGATGCAATCAATCCCAAGAAGGGACCAATCTCTCATATCTTATGGCTACATTGGCAATGTCCACCAGCTTTATCCCAAGATCCCTTCGTGTAAGGGCAAGCTACTTGCTGGATTACTATTATTCACCCTCTGCCTGACAATATATTTTCTTTTACTAAAGGGAGTTTTTCGTTGAAGAATCAAGGGCCGACAACCATTATGACAATTGATCCGCCAATCAGCTCTATCAACTCCTAGCTAGTAGAAGATGGGTCGACTGGTAACGTCTACAGATTTAGCCTTTGGCAACATAAATCGAGTCACTTGCTCCCCAACTGCGCACCTATCAGGACTTCAATAGCACAACCGACTGACAAAACCTATCAGATCCAGTTAATTGACAAAGCTAGACGAAGTCTTACGAAGCCCAGCCTGTCAAGCTTGAGAGCAGCAAGACTTTGGGCCCATATGAGTGAAATATCAAGAACATGTACAATCTCCACTTAAGCAGGAGCATAAATATAACTTCAACTATTATAACCCATTTGTCGATAAATAAGGGATCATTTCATGAATAAAATGTTATACAATTTACTTATTCTGCTATTCATTATTATGCCTTTTATTTTTACTACATGTACTGTCACAAAACTTAATAGTTCTGCTTTATTGAGTAATAATTGAGTTGATTATATTAGTTTGAATTCTAGCATGACTCTCCTAAGTGATTGTATTATTACATCATATTCTTGCATGTGGGAACGACTTGGTCTTTTGAACATAGTTTTATTTGGGTGTATTAACTTATTATTCTGGGAAAAATCCCTGCCAAACTTTTTTTTTTCCTTTTTTTTTTGGAAATTTACTTACCATACAATTCTTAAGTATTTACATGTCTAACATAAAAAAATTATTATTTTGCACTTATAACATCTTGATGTCAACATTTAATATTTACACTTATAACATCTTGATGTCATAAACCTATGCATAATAATGTGTATTTCTCTCAAGGATGTAAACGAGTCGAGTTGAGCTCAAGCCACCCTCAGCTTGAATTTGAGTTTTATAGTGTTTGAACTCGAGCTGGAGCTTAAGCCTTCAAGTTCCAACCAACTCTCTCTCTCTCTCTTGTTTATTATTAAAAAAGAGAAAATAATATTTAATTTAAAGTAATGTTATAATAAAATGACAAATATGAGCAATTATGAGAGAAATAATAATTTTTTTATATAAAATAAAAATATTATTTTTTAAATATTTTTAATTATTTAATGATAGTTTTCAAATTTGATTTATGTTAAGTATATTTTATATTATATTTTTTTTAAGCTAGCTAGCTCATCAAGCTCAGATTTATAGAGATTTTGATTGTGATATTTTTTATGTGATGACTTGAGTGGTATGCATTTTAATTTGTTTAGGTGTTAGATATGTAAATACATAAGAATTGTGGTAGGTATGTAAATGCCCCTCTTTTTTTATATTTTTTAACACCTTGTGATTGAAAATTTAATTAGTTTAGTTGATATTGAGTATTTATTCATTTTTTTTAAGATATGATTACTTATGATGGATAAAGCTAATGCCTGTATGTTCATAACTAAGACCCCAGTTGAGATATTTTTCCTATTTTTAATGTCTGCATTACTTTTAAGACCGCAGTTGGACTTCTGCATTTGACTATGATCTTTCCATGATGTTTTAGAAAGTCTTAAAATGAGAGTTTTTTTACAATCAGATTTGTCAGTGTGATGGCTATGAAGTTGTTTTCCGACATTTTTAAACGTTGGAAGGTGGATATGATGAATTCATTCATCATATGAATTTGATACCATAGACATCGAAAGCATGCTAATAAAAACAAAAACAGCAAAATTCAGTGTCGTTGATAATTCGTGTTTTATTATTCTGACATAAGAACTCGATTTAGCATTCACATTCACGCCACGCAATTCCCATGTATTTAACACCTAATAAATTGAAGTTTAGATTTAAATGCATTGGAATTGACTGGTATACATCTGAATTAAATTTAAAGATGTACCCATCATATATAAGGTTATCATAAGGTGATACTTAAATTTGATTTAGCTTGTTTGAGTACTACAGACAGCTCTCCTAGCGTTCATTTTGCAGCTTTCATTTCTCACCAATCTCTATCTGAAGGAAACAAAATCAAAATTGCATACCGTAAATCCAAAATGTATGAGAGAAAAGGTATATTTTATGTTTTAAATTTTAAAATTAGAAATATCTTTTTAATAATATTAACTTCTTACATAAATATATAAAATAGGTCTGCCATCGAGTTGACTCAATTAATTTACAGGTCAAATTTAATTTTTTGGGTCAGATAGGTGGGNAAGAAATCTACAGGAAACTTCAGTTTCTAAATAGCGTAAATGTCACTGTAGCATTCATCAACAAAGTAATTTACCATGCATTTCACTTTTTAAAATTTAAATTGGTGTATTTCTTATGTGATATGAAAAATTTTAGGTGGTATAGATGTAAAAAAGTAGAGTTTAGCTGTTGAATATGTAAATACATAGGAATCGAGTGTTATGAGCATGCTCTCATGTATTCAAGTAATTCTCTCCAAATTCTTCAATATTAAAATCAATAAAGAAAACTAATTTTAGCTGTTAAATCTGAAAATACAAAAGGCTTTGTACTTATTATATAATACTTGTGTGTCAAAACACACCCAAATATACGTATGAAAAATATATATTTCACTTCAAAAAAAATTAAAGTTGCTCATATTTTTATGTAATGTTAAACTATGAGTATAAGTGATGCATATTAAAATTTAGATATTAGATATCTAATTGGATAAGAATTATATTTTATGTACGTAAATCCCTAAAAAAAACAGTTTAAAAAAGTACTTCTAGATCAGCTTTCAAACCAAGAAAAAAGAGGGGTTTACATACATACCAAATAATTGTTATGTAATTACATATCTAACATCTAAACTTTAATATTTGCTTATATAACACTACGTAAATATATAAGAATTATATTTTATGTACATAAATCTCTTAAAAAAAAAGTTAAAAGAAGCACTTCTATATCAAGTATAAAACCAAGAAAAAAGAGGGGTCTAGATACATATCAAGTAATTGTTATGTAATTATATATCTAACTTCTAAACTTTAATTTAATATTTGCTTACGTAACACTTAAAATCTTCAACATCACATCCAAAATGCAGCTAATATTATTTTTTCTAAACTAAAACACACTTTTTCATGCAAATGATTTGATATGATTATGATAATAAAGTACTATATAAGTAAATATCACAAATTAAATGTTCGATATGTAAATAAATAAGACCTTAAACTGCTTTTTCTCAGCATTTGATGCAGTATGCCTGATGAACTAAAGCAAGAATCAGACTAACGGTCATATATATGCAGTGACTTGACTCTCTTTAGATTTAAAAAACACCAGATATAATGAAGCATGATGCACCATCATAATCAATATAACTGTAATTAAAGTCTGTTTAGCTCCGCTGAAACTAAATTATGTTANACATGATGCACCAACATAATCAATATAACTGTAATTAAGGTATGTTTAGCTCCGCTGAAACTAAATTATGTCATGCATTTACAGATCTAACACAAACTTCAATATTTAAATGCAAACTACTCATTCTTTAACATTGCATCAACAATGTCACTGTTATTTACTTCTTAAAAGTGAAATATATTGTTTCATGCATTGGTTTATTACCAAATTGTTAAAATTGTGAATATCAAATCTTGGGTGTTAGATATGTAAATGCTTAAGCATTGTGTGGCATATGCGTAAATTACACAATTAATTATAGAATTACTGTAAGAAAAACAAAAATGTTAAAGCTACTTTTCCCTAGAGACAAAATAGCATNGCATGATGCACCATCATAATCAATATAACTGTAATTAAGGTATGTTTAGCTCCGCTGAAACTAAATTATGTCATACATTTACAGATCTAACACAAACTTTAATATTTAAATGCAAACTACTCATTCTTTAACATTGCATCAACAATGTCACTGTTATTTACTTCTTAAAAGTGAAATATATCGTTTCATGCATTGGTTTATTACCAAATTGCTAAAATTGTGAATATCAAATCTTAGGTGTTAGATATGTAAATGCTTAAGCATTGTGTGGCATATGCGTAAATTACGCAATTAATTATAGAATTACTGTAAGAAAAACAAAAATGTTAAAGCTACTTTTCCCTAGAGACAAAATAGCATTTTCTTGAAGTAGCCGCAATAATAAAATTATTTGTGAAAAATTACTCCCAANTTAGATGTGTAAATGCATACAAATTGTGTGGCATGTGTGTAAATTGCGCAATTAATTATAGAACTACGGTAAGAAAAATAAAAATTTTAAAGCTACTTCTCCCTAGAGACAAAATAGCATTTTCTTGAAATAGCCGCAATAATAAAATTAATTGTGAAAAATTACTCCCAACCACAGTTTTGAAAAATTATTAACTTGTAGTCAAATAAAAACTGGGCAAAAATCAATAAAATAGAAGGCTTTTACAGGTGTTTATAAAATTAGTTGTGGGCAAAAGAAGAATTTTTAAAAGTATTATGTATTATAATTTTTTCCTCTGAAAAAAAAAACACATTTTATAAAATTATACGAGATCTAATTATGAAAAGAGTTTTAAAATAAAAATTTTAAAAATAGCAAGAAAATCATTGCAAAATAAAAATATAATAGAGTTCAGTTAAATAAATAAATAAATTGGATAGACCGTCCGTCCAAACTGCACTATTGTCTCTNATAGCAAGAAAATCATTGCAAAATAAAAATATAATAGAGTTCAGTTAAATAAAAAAATAAATTGGATAGACCGTCCGTCCAAACTGCACTATTGTCTCTACATTTCCTAAAAATCTTAATTACGTGNTTTTATAAAATTAGTTGTGGAAAAAAAAAAAGAATTTTATAAAATTATACCAGATCTAATTATGAAAAAAGTTTTAAAATAAAAATTTTAAAAATAGCAAGAAAATCATTGCAAAATAAGAATATAATAGAGTTCAGTTAAATAAATAAATAAATTGGATAGACCGTCCGTCCAAACTGCACTAATGTCTCTACATTTCCTAAAAATCGTAATTACGTGCACGTATGTTATGACATTTTGGTTCCTCGCGCTAACAGAGTATTAAACTTACGGCACAATGCTTCTAATAAAAATGGTAAGGGGGCAGCAAGCAAAAATACATATAAAAAAAAGGACATTTNAACAGAGTATTAAACGTACGGCACAATGCTTCTAATAAAAATGGTAAGGGGGCAGCAAGCAAAAATACATATAAAAAAAAGGACATTTACATGTGTATCACCTAATTCCTATTTATGTATATATCTAACATAAAAAATTTTACTATCATATAATTCCTATGTATTTAAAATCAAACATCTAAATTGTATTTTTTAGTTTTTACATTTATACAATTAAAATCTTTTATATCACATAAAANATCAAACATCTAAATTGTATTTTTTAGTTTTTACATTTATACAATTAAAATCTTTTATATCGCATAAAAATATCATTATTTTAACATTTAAAATGTGTCATAAATGTAAAAAGTAAAGTATAGGTGCTAGATATGTAAATACATAGGAATTGAGTGGAATGTATGTAAATTTTCCAAAAACAAAAATTATTATAACAATTGGGAGAGCATCTTGATACAACATTTCAAGCTACCTACCAACCAAACTCCTTTTAAGGACACAAATAAAATAATTACGCAAGNACATAAAAATATCATTATTTTAACATTTAAAATGTGCCATATATGTAAAAAGTAAAGTATAGGTGCTAGATATGTAAACACACAGGAATTGAGTGGTATGTATGTAAATTTTCCAAAAACAAAAATTATTATAACAATTGGGAGAGCTTCTTGATACAACATTTCAAGCTACCTACCAACCAAACTCCTTTTAAGGACACAAATAAAATAATTACGCAAGTTTTGCATACCTTTCATACAATTCCTTATTTAAATATCTAACCCTTAAAATAAATATTAGTGACACTAAAATATTACAGAAATAAATATAAAAAATCAGTCATTGGATAAGATTGGACAAAAATATATATATATATAAGAACTACGTGGCATGCATGCACAATGTCCCAATACTTAAGAGAACCAAAGGTGAAGATCANAGAACTACGTGGCATGCATGCACAATGTCCCAATACTTAAGAGAACCAAAGGTGAAGATCAACTATGCGTGAAATCTTTTAATACACCCATATCATTCCCAACTTAGCAGAATTCTTCCAGGAAAGGATATTTGTTAAAAAGTGCAATATATATTCAGTCAATTATTATTCTTCCTTCTAACTTAAAGCAAATCAATTAGTTCAAACCAAATAGTTCCAAAACTCATGAGATTAAATTTGAAAAAAAAGCCATATTTCTCCAACACCTAGAGTGCGTACTAATAAATTTAGCTAAAAAAGAAATAATAAAAAAAACAGGTTCTATAAGACCTAATATTCCGCATGCAAAGCAATTAGCAATAAATAACTGCAAAAATTATTAAAACTTCAAAAAGCATTNGCCATATTTCTCCAACACCGAGAGTGCGTGCTTATAAATTTAGCTAAAAAAGAAATAATAAAAAAAACAGGTTCTATATGACCTAATATTCCGCATGCAAAGCAATTAGCAATAAATAACTGCAAAAATTATTAAAACTTCAAAAAGCATTTAAAATATGATAACAAAGTAACAAACTAATGGTACAAAAATTTATAGGGCCATCCATGCCACAATCTTTAATTATTTACTAATATCTGGCATATGAACCTTTATATATACAAGATAACACTTAAATCTTTATTCTTATATATAAAGTATTACTAAAAAAGTGAAATACAACTTTTTCATGCATTGATTTAAATCATTAAAATATTAAAAGGATTTATTATTTAACTTTGGGATTTTGGTATATAATAAAAAAAAAAATTGTGTGGTCAATATGTTAATTTTCCAAATTTCTAATAAGCAATAAGATTAAGAAGAAGAAGNTTCTTGATACAAGATTTCAAGCTACCTACCAACCAAACTCCTTTTAAGGACGCAAATAAAATAATTACGCAAGTTTTGCATACCTTTCATACAATTCCTTATTTAAATATCTAACCCTTAAAATAAATATTAGTGACACTAAAATATTATAGAAATAAATATAAAAAATCAGTCATTGGATAAGATTGGACAAAAAAAATATATATAAGAACTACGTGGCATGCATGCATAATGTCCCAATACTTAAGAGAACCAAAGGTGAAGATCAACTATGCATGGAATCTTTTAATACAGCCATATCATTCCCAACTTAGCAGAATTCTTCCAGGAAAGGATATTTGTTAAGAAGTGCAATATATATTCAGTCAATTATTATTCTTCCTTGTAACTTAAAGCAAATCAATTAGTTCAAACCAAATAGTTCCAAAACTCATCTGATTAAATTTGAAAAAAAAGAAGCCATATTTCTCCAACACCTAGAGTGTGTACTTATAAATTTAGCTAAAAAAGAAATCATAAAAAAACAGGTTCTATATGACCTAATATTCCGCATGCAAAGCAATTAGCAATAAATAACTGCAAAATTTATTAAAAATTCAAGAAGGATTTAAAATATGATAACAAAGTAACAAACTAATGGCACAAAAATTTATAGGGCCATCCATGCCACAATNAGCCATATTTCTCCAACACCTAGAGTGCGTACTTATAATTTAAGCTAAAAAAGAAATAATAATAAAAAAAAAAAACAGGTTCTATATGACCTGATATTCCGCATGCAAAGCAATTAGCAATAAATAACTGCAAAAATTATTAAAACTTCAAAAAGGATTTAAAATATGATAACAAAGTAACAAACTAATGGCACAAAAATTTATAGGGCCATCCATGCCACAATCTTTAATTATTTACAAATATCTAGCATATGAACCTTTATATATACAAGATAACACTTAAATCTTTATTCTTATATAAAAAAATATTACTAAAAAAGTGAAATACAACTTTTTCATGCATTGATTTAAATCATTAAAATATTAAAAGGATTTATTATTTAAATTTGGGGTTTTGATATATAATAAAAAAAAAATTGTGTGGTCAATATGTTAATTTTCCAAATTTCTAATAAGCAATAAGATTAAGAAGAAGANAAAATTGTGTGGTCAATATGTTAATTTTCCATATTTCTAATAAGCAATAAGATTAAGAAGAAGAAGAAGGGAACAAACCTGCGCATACTTCCCTTTCCACCAGTGCGGACAGCACCCGCCATCTTTTGGAGCCTCTCAACATTCATCTGTAGAGAAGTATCCAAGGTATTAATAAATAGCAGATAGCTTGCGATAAAAGTAAAACTGAAAAACAAAAACTGCAGATTGACAAAGGTGTAATGCAAAAAAGATGAGCAATAAAATTTTGCAGAAGGCTGCATATAATGGAGGAGATTATAAAAATGATACAGATTGAACTTCCCAGTCCAATAAAACCAATGATGGTTGATTATTGGTTGCTTAGGATTCTAAAAAAATGTTAATATTTAAGCTGTGTAAAATCAGTACAGTGAGGTAAAATAATAATAATAAATTCTCGTTAAAATTAAACTAAAAATAAAGATCAAGTTGTGAGAATGATGGATATATATTAACAATAGTGAACGATATTGAAATGCTTGAAGTTGTTTGTCTATTTTTTTATGAGATAATTATAGAATTTTTTTCCTTTATAAAGATAAAAGTGTTATTGAAGAATACATGAATGCTAGTGCTAATGATGATCATAATATTGACCGAATTATCAACACTTAATTATGCATCATTAATATGTTCATCAAATCTATACGTGATTGGGAGTGGATAACCTGCAATTGCATAAAAATAACTAGATTTTTTTATCACTCGCTCCTCAAAGTAAACTGAGCCTTACATATTCCTTGGACAATTATTCAAAACTTCTAGCTTTGCTGAAGCGGAAGTCCGGGTTGGTAACGAGATTCTTATGCTAGAAGTGGAAGTGTATCGCCTCCCACCCTCCTCTCTCTATCCCTGATATGAAAAATAAAGTAAACCCGAGCCTTCTGGAAGCCTTTACTTGCCCTTCCTATATGGTGAATTTTTATAATTCATATGATGATGAACTCCTATAGAGAATGTTTGGTGAAAATTTGTCTAACACTAGGTGCCCTTAGAGTTTTTGAATCACATACCCTGTTGGGAACTTTAGATAAATTTTCAAATTAACTTTATGTTACAAAAGTGCAAATATTAGGAATAACCACTCTGCCATTTCAACATTGCTATAGGCAACATGGGACATGGGATAGCCTTGATATGTTAACAAATATTAGAAGAATGGAGTTGCAGGGCTATAATGGAAACTAGGGTATTAAAGTGAATATCCTTTTGGTATTGCATCGATGGTTGCCACTATTAATAAGCTGAGACTCATGAAGGTATCATGCCTACTTTTATGATAATACCAAGAAGATCTATCACTCTCAATGGAAAGGTGAGCATAGGAAGACTGACTGATGATAAACATCTGAATAGTGAGTATTGAGATCACAGTCGCAATTATTGATTGATGTAGGTGGCAAAATTCCCCATTAATAGCATTTAAATGTTATCTTCTAGAATATTTGGTGCAATAGAGAAAAATTTGTCTTAATGTTGCACAAAAAATCTTGCACGCACAAATAAATTGAGAGCAACGCATACTTGACACAAATTAATTTAAATAAAAAACCTGGGAAGGGAAGAAAGTCACATGGCATAGCATAATTTTAAATTTCTATCAATAAGAGTTAACGATTACAAATGGTGTCCTCCTCATAACTAGATAAAGAGTTAATACAAAATTTCAAATGACGTCTCCTAGTAGTGATAGGAGGAACGTAGAGAATTTAAAATTATCAATCAATCGACATAATGATGATAGATTTTGAATGTCTGTCTCGTTAATATTAGAAAACCATTAGTAAGGGACATGAAAAGTTGGGCGACTGTTGACTGTCTGCTTAGTTGCCACTGTAATTAAGAACGAAACTGGTGAATAAGAAAGAAAATGGATGCTAAGAATTTAATAGCTGATCCAAACTATTTGCTTAGCAGCCACTGTAATTGAGAACGATGCCAATTTACATAGAGTTAAGAAAACATTCGAACAATATAGATGAACATGGCTCAGCATACAGTACAAATTCCCAAACCACAAAAAAACAGAAGCCAATTAACTCAGTAGCTTCGAAATGCAAATACGCCCATCACATCATCAATTCTATATTGAATACCTAGAACTAATCACACAAAACCAGCAAAATTTCCTTCAAACCGTGCAGAACCAATCCCCCATATTCAAAGAAAAATTAATCATCCAGATGAAAATAATAAAACCCTGCAATTACCATTCTTATTCAAGAAGAGCCCATATACCTCTCATAACCGATCACTATCCCGCCGCAAAAGACATCATAATCACCAAGAAACAAATCTCAGAGATCCGAAAATAAAAGTGAAGCACAATCCATATATCTCAAATAAGCTCAGCAGCTATGGAAATGCAATCAAATCTTACGAATAGAAAAATGCATGATGAAGCTTTAAAATCGAAACAAATCGATCTAAGCAGGATCGATTCAATTCCTTAGATCATTCGATTCCAGTTACTAATAATTTATAAGCTTCAATCAAAATATCAGTGAAAAAAACATCGAAACGAGAAGATCTGACCTCTAATGATGAGTTCGGGGCACGGCGAGTGAAATTGCGCGACGGGGCCTTCGGCGCCTCAAGGGTTTCGACTACCGCAGGTTCCGGGTGAAGAACTATATATATATGGCTGTCGCCCTCCCCAGGGCTTAAGCCGAACCGTGGACTAAATGCCGGTCCGTTGAGCCGCTGGAACCGGCTTGACGGACTAACTNTCAAATCGATCTAAGCAGGATCGATTCAATTCCTTAGATCATTCGATTCCAGTTACTAATGATTTATAAGCTTCAATCAAAATATCAGTGAAAAAAACATCGAAACGAGAAGATCTGACCTCTAATGATGAGTTCGGGGCACGTCGAGTGAAATTGCGCGACGGGGCCTCGGCGCCTCAAGGGTTTCGACTAGCGCAGGTTGAGGGTGAAGAACTATATATATATGGCTGTCGCCCTCTCCAGGGCTTAAGCCGAACCGTGGACTAAATGCCGGTCCGTTGAGCCGCTGGAACCGGCTTGACGGACTAACTACTGGCAATTGGCAAACCGTTTTTTCTTCTTTAAAGAAGTAGAATTTCTATTCTCCTGTTTTTTTTTTTAATATGTTTATTATGTGGTGTTATCTAGTAAAGTGTAAAAATGATCTCCCACTATTTACATGGGATGATTTTAGTGGCAGAGTTTTATAAAAGCCTTAAAATAATCCTCGATTATTTTAATGTTGAGCTTTAATAATTCTATATGGAGACAATTTGAGTGCTAATTTAAAGAGTCTGAAAATTCTTTTGGCACTTTACTCTTATATTATCTTTATGCATAAAATGAGACATTTGTCTTGACCTCTCATGCACATAAAATATGTAGAAATCCCCTAACATAAAACAAAAAAATGAGACATTCTTGATGAGAGCTTCTTGTTTGGCCAAGAGATTCGATGGAAGCTCAACAGATAAAGCAATGAGGATAGGGAGTTCATGAAAGGAGTTCTAAGGAAGTCACGAGAGAAGCTTATTGGAAACGACAATTACAAGGCCAACATGAATAAAAGAAGAAGAGGAGCTTATGAGAGTCGAGGGTATACATTATTTATTCCAAGCTGAAGAAGATAACTCAATCGAACAAATATGGTTGATTATGTTTAATTTCATGAATTTATTTATTTATTTGTTTGTTTTTAAAATCTCAATATTTGATTTTATGTCATTGTTTATTTTATTCGAACAAATAAAAAACCCTAAACTTTAAACTTAAATGGAGGATAAATGAAATTAATTCCAAATTATACATATAAAGATGTGTAATTCTTAATATTTATTCATAATTGAACTTCAACTATCAACTAAATTTTTGTTTGTTCATAATTAAATTGAATTAAATTTTGATACGTCGGGCTGATTTTATCAAAATTTAGGGTTTGTTTGGGGCAGCTTGTGCGTTTCAGGATAAACTGCTTATCTTGAAATGCGGCCCGCAGGCCTGTCTCAGGGGCGACCCGCGACTTGCGTTTAGTGTAAAAACTCAAACATAGTTTCAGATAAGCTGGTGAAACGAGTGAACCAAACGGTACGACGGCGTTTTGAAAACGCCGCACGCACTTATAAGCTACCCCAAATGGACCCTTCGATTCAAAATTCAAATTTCTGCGGTTATATGTTTGACCAAATTGAAAATCAGTTCACCCAAGCCGTCTCAATGCTTGTCCCTATTTGAGAATGAAAGCTTTATATTCTCCTCATTTTCCTCTGCACATGGTCATCGGCCCTTCGAGGTTATGATACATGAAGGTAAAATCTNCTTTAGTGGCAGAGTTTTATAAAAGCCTTAAAATAATCCTCGGTTATTTTAATGTTGAGCTTTAATAATTCTATATGAAGACAATTTCAGTGCTAATTTAAAGAGTCTGAAAATTCTTTTGACACTTTACTCTTATATTATCTTTATGCATGAAATGAGACATTTGTCTTGACCTCTCATGCACATAAAATATGTAGAAATCACCTAACATAAAACAAAAAAAATGAGAAATTCTTGATGAGAGCTTCTTGTTCGGCTAAGAGATTTGATGGAAGCTCGACAGAAAAAGCAATGACGATAAGGAAGTCATGAAAGGAGTTCTAAGGAAGTCACGAGAGAAGCTTATTAGAAAAGACAATTACAAGGCCAACATGAACAAAAGAAGAAGAGGAGCTTATAAGACTCGAGGGTATACATTATTTATTCCAAGCTTAAGAAGGTAAATGAATCGAACAAATATGGTTGATTATGTTTAATTTCATGAATTTATTTATTTATTTGTTTGTTTTTAAAATCTCAATATTTGATTTTAGGTCATTGTTTATTTTATTCGAACAAATAAAAAACCCTAAACATTAAAATTAAATGGAGGATTAATGAAATTAATTCCAAATTATACATATAAAAATGTGTAATTCTTAATATTTATTCATAATTGAACTTCAACTATCAACTAAATTTTTGTTTTTTCATAATTAAATTGTTTAAATTGAATTAAATTTTGATACGTCGGGCTGATTTTATCAAAATTTAGGGTTTGTTTGGGGCAGCTTGTGCGTTTCAGGATAAGATGCTTATCCTGAAATGCGACCCGCGGGCCGGCCTCAGGGGTCGACCCGCGACTTGCGTTTAGTGTAAAAACTCAAACACAGTTTCAGATAAGCCGGTGAAACACGTGAACCAAACGGTACGACGGCGTTTTGAAAACGCCGCCCGCACTTATAAGCTACCCCAAATGGACNAGAAATCGGAGCTCTGGATGACTTTTGATTGAAGTTTAAATGTTTTTTGTTCAAAAGGTTGCCTCGAGATCCGTGCATGCCTTAAGATTCGTGCTAAATGATGAGCATTTGTTAGTGGTGTATCAAATGAAATTAATTCCAAATTATACATATAAAGATTTGTAATTATTAATATTTATTCATAATTGAAGTTCAACTATCAACTAAATTTTTGTTTGTTCATAATTAAATTGTTTAAATTGAATTAAATTTTGATACGTAGGGATGATTTTATCAAAATTTAGGGTTCGTTTGGGGCAGCTTGTGCGTTTCAGGATAAGCTGTTTATCCTGAAATGCGGCCAGCGGGCCGGTCTCTGGGGTCGACCTGCGACTTGCGTTTAGTGTAAAAACTCAAGAACAGTTTCAGATAAACTGGTGAAACGCGTGAACAAAACGGTACGAAGGCGTTTTGAAAACGCCGCCCGCACTTATAAGCTACCCCAAATGGACCCTTCGATTCAAAATTCAAATTTCAGCGGTTATATGTTTGACCAAATTGAAAATCAGTTCATTCAAGTCGTCTCAATGCTTGTCCCTATTTGAGAATGAAAGCATTATATTCTCCTCATTTTCCTCTGCACATGGTCATCGGCCCTTCGAGGTTATGATACATGAAGGTAAAATCTNCCAAGCCGTCTCAATGCTTGTCCCTGTTTGAGAATGAAAGCTTTATATTCTCCTCATTTTCCTCTGCACATGGTCATCGGCCCTTCAAGGTTATGATACATGAAGGTAAAATCTAAGGTTTTTGTTTCTAGTTTGCATTATCTCTTACCTTTACAAGATACTTCATTAACATATAGCTCGTTGCTCTTTCTATTTGGAAAATTCTATTTTATATGCCACTTAGTATATAAAATTGGAGAAAATAACTATTTTGTTAGAAAAAATATCCCTAAACATTCATTTTGAACAAGAATCTCTCAATGATGGATAAACTCTTATGTTCATGAACTATTCAATAAAATAAGTTATTCAGTCTAAATATTCGAATCCCGGTTATAACTTTATTGAAATAAGTTATTGAAATCCAAGGCTCGTTTGAAGGAGCTTTGTCGTTCATCGCAACTCTTTTAAAAGTCACGTCCATTAAATGAACAATGTCATATGCGATCTAAAATGAGAAAAAAATTATCGTTCTGTAGAAGCAATTTCGCGAAACGCTGTTTTATCAAACAAAATCAAATCTATATGTCAGCACAACGCCTTGTCAAATGAGGCTCTATTTTGAATCTTAACTCAAAGCCAAGCAAGCATTTCAAATCAATATTGAACAGANTTCAATCTAATAATTCGAATCCCGGTTATAACTTTATTGAAATCCAAGGCTCGTTTGAAGGAGCTTTGTCGTTCATCGCAACTCTTTTAAAAGTCACGTCCATTAAATGAACAATGTCATATGCGATCTAAAATGACAAAAAATTATCGTTCTGTAGAAGCAATTTCGTGAAACGTTGTTTTATCAAACAAAATCAAATCTATATGTCGGCACAACGCCTTGTCAAATGAGGCTCTAATTTGAATCTAAACTCAAAGCCAAGCCAGCATTTCAAATCAATATTGAACAGAAGTCATGATCATGTTCAAATTCATACTATTTTGATTCAGTTTTGTTTGTGGTGGGCTTCAACAAGTGGTATGTATTTCAAATATTAGGGCATTTATATACATTCTACTTATTTCATACATGTTTACATGTCTAACACCTAATTTTTCATATTTACATACATAACACTCAAACCTTTCACATAATATTAAAAAAAAATTAAAAAAATTAAAAAAAAGCACATCAATTAGTTTTTTAATGTGAAATACACCCTTTTATTCATAAATATTTAATACCAAAGTTATATAAATATAAATATACAAGTTTAAATAGTAGATATGTAAATACATAAGAATTGTGTGTGGCATTGTATGCAGATTTTCCTAAATTTTAATCTCTAAAATTTATGCATCGAATCTAATTTATAAAATAATTATAGAATGGTATGAAATAATTTCTTAAAATATGCCTCCGTAAAATGAATGCTTCGCACATTGATTAATTTATAATTTAAAGGATAAGAACATAATTCTAATAAAAAATTGGGCAAATTATAATTTTTTATTATAGGTATATTTTAGCAATGATAATATCCTCTATAATAAATTAATAATGGAAAGTGTTAGGATTTTTAAATTTATAAAATCCAAATTCATGACCCAAAATTCATAAAATTAAATGACTAAGATCTTTGAATTTATAATTTTCACATACCCATAAATAAGATAAATGCACATGTATTCATGATCGTTAATTCAATTTGAAGAGATATAATTTCTCTCTCTAATCCTTATTTCTTTCTAATCTTTCCGATTGAGAGAAAATATATATTTCTTCTTGAGAGAGAGAAGACCTTTCTCTTATTTATAAGAGAAAAGATAAGACTCTTGGAAAGAGACACATCTTTTTTCTTAATTATCTATTATTAACCACCATCCATTATGATGATTATTGACAAATAGGATTTATGATAATTTAATTAATTAATTAAGACGAAAGAATACAATGTCTTTTGAGAAGAGACATGATTCTTCATTTAGGACAATTGAATTAATTAATTAAAACAAAAAAAATGTGGTGTTTATTGGGAAGAGACACGAACATCTTCTTTTTAGTTAATGAATTACTAATAAAATAAATGACAGTGTGCCACATAAATGAAAAACTGACATTCTCACACTTGACCAATGTAATACCTAATAGTGTATAACATACTGCACAAAATATAAGTTAAAATATTTTTTTATATTGTTCAAATCATAAATCATAAATAAGTATGAAATTAATATGAATCATGACAGTTGTGTATCAATTTATCGACACAGTTACTTCTATGGATCACAATATCAATTGCATACTTAACAAAATGAGAAATAACTTCATGGTCTCATAATGTGTATTAAAAGACAAATTTTGTTAAACATCGCACAACATAAAGTGTACATTAGCGATAAAAACAAAATACATAAATATCAGAAATCAAAAATAAATTGAGCTCAAAGAGTCAAAAATAAAGAGAATTAAACATAAAATTTAATAAAGAGATTCGGTAATGCTCATTCTCATAACATGTTCGTTAAATATCTGTGGTGGCTACCCTTTTGTTAATGGATCCGCAAGCATAAGATTGGTGCAAATATGCTCAATTGACACCCTATGTTTCTGAACTTCTTCTTTAACAACGAGATGCTTTTAATTACATATGTTTAGCATCTTTGGAATACCTATCATTTTTTGAAAAGAAGACTGTTGCAGAGTTATCACAGTAAATTTTCAGTGACTTGACAATACTGCTGAAAATTCCAAGTTCTGAAATAAAATTCCGCAATCATAATTTTTGAATTGTAGCTTCAAAGTATGTCACAAATTCAGCTTCCATAGTGGATGCAGCAATGATGGCCTGCTTCGCACTTTTTCATATTGAATTTCTTAAGAATTCTATCAATATATGTTTTCTGAGACAATCCTTACAAACATTGTGACCTATCATGAAATATTTCAATTCCAATCACATAGGATGTTTCACCCATATCTTTTATTTCAAAGTTCTTAGAGAGAAACTTCTTGATTTCATACAATAAGCCAAGAATATATTGTAGCCAGCAAGATATCATCAACATACATAATGGGAAATATGATATTGCTCCCATTAACCTTTAGATATATACACCGATCAACAATGTTTTCTTTAAATCCAAAGGAAGTGATGATATCAATGAACTTAAGATACCATTGTCGGGAAGCTTGCTTAAGTTCGTACATTGATTTCTTAAGTTTACACACCATGTGTTCCTCTCCTTCAGCCAAAATCCTTCAGGTTGACTCATGCAGACATCTTCATTTAAATTTCCATCCAGAAAGACAATTTTCACATCCATTTGATATAACTCTAAATCATAATGAGCTACTAGTACCATGATAATTTTAAATGAATCTTTCTTAGAAACTGGAGAAAATGTTTCTTTATAGTCGATGTCATATTTCTGTGTGAAATCTTTGACAACAAGTCTGGTTTTATATCGTTCAATATTGTCATTCGAGTCGCGCTTGGTCTTAAAGACCCATTTACACCCGAATCTTTTACAACCTTCAGGCAATTCAATGACATCCCAAACTTTATTGTGATTCATCGATTTCAACTCATTTTTCATTGCATCTAACCATTTAGATGAAATTGCATTTTATATGACTTGTGAAAATGAAACTAGATCTTCATTGACTTCTCAAGTCAAATTCAGACTCATGTAGATAAACAACAAAATCATCAGAAGTAGCAGACCTTCTTTGTCATCGAGACTTTCTAGGTACAACTTCATTTGGTTCATCTATTGTAGGTACATTATTGATAGTTTCATTATGGGGTGTTTGATCATTTATTTGTTGTTCCAATAAGTTGTCAGACTGTTCAAAAATTTTAAGAATAACAACTTGAAAAGAAATTTTATGTAAAGAAACTTGTACCATAATTTCTTAGATTTTCACTTTACGTGACTCCAAACTCCCATTAACTTCACCATTTTCAATGAACTTAGCATTTCCAGCTTCAATAATACTCGTACTGTGGTTAGAATAATAAAATCTATACCCTTTCGATTTTTCTAGATAACCAATGAAGAAACCACTATTTGTTCTTATGTCCAGTTTTTTTTCATGCGGATTATAAATCCTTATTTCCCACAGGCAGCCCCAAACAAGCAGGTAACTTAAACTAAGTTTCCTTCATGTCCACAGTTCAAAGGGAGTCTTTGGAACTACCTTACTAGGAATCCTGTTTAACAAATATGCAGCGGTCTTTAAAGCATGCATCCACAATGATAAGGGTAAAGAATACTTGCTCATTATACGCCTAAACATTTCCATCAGAGTATGGTTTCGCCTTTGTGCAACACCATTTTGCTGCGGTGTTTCTGACATAGTATACTAATCACATATGCCAATAGTTTGAAGGAATTTAGCAAATAAACCTGGACATTGTACCTTCTATAATATTCACAACATTTATAGACCTGATGATTTTTACTTTTATGTCTAATTGTCTCTCAATCTCAGTTATAAAGACATTTAAGACATCTAATGATTGAGATTTTTCATAATAAGTAGATATATCCATAACGTGAAAAGTTATTGATAAAGGTGATAAAATATTTTTCTCTACCAAAAGATGGAACATCAAAAGGTCCACAAACATTAGTGTGTATAATTTCAAAGAGTTGTGTGCTTATAGTGACAGCTTTCTTAATTTTACGTTTTGTGTGTTTTCCCTTAATACAATCAACACTGATTAAATGAAAACATTAATAGTGTATTGAAAATCTCCTTTGTGTTATATAATAATACACAATAATAAACATAATTGATGTTTGAATTGTTAGTTTCACATAATTGACATTTGTTTATACTCAAATAAGACATGCATATTATCTTTAGATATATAAACATATCTAACCAAGTATATAAATATGTCACAATAATATTCAAAGATTATAAAATAAATAATCAACTTTTGGGCGATCCAACAATATTTTACAATCAATGAATTTCAATATATACATAGTTAAGTATAAAATTGTTTCATAATAAGCATCACATACCTATGAGTAATCGAATTTATTTAATTTGATGTCAATTAAACATACTAATTTGTTCACTTTGGTGACTAATAAATTAAACATAATATTGACATCAAATAAACAATAATATCACAATTCACCGATTAACTTTAGTGATCTAATTCCAAGATCTAATTTACAACAAAAATTTTATGCAATTAACATAAATAAAATTAAATGAAAAATCACATATTCAACAATCGAGGCTCTGATACCACATATTAGGATTTTTAAATTTATAAAATCCAACTTACCCCATTCATAAAATTAAATGACCAAGATCTTTGAATTTATGATTTTCACATACCCATAAATGAGATATACGTACCTGTATACATGATCGTAGAATTCAATTTAAAGAGATAAAATTTCTCTTTCTAATCCTTATTTCTTTATGTACTTTCCCATAGAGAGAAAATATACATTTTTTCTTGGGAGAAAGAAGATCCTTCTCTTATTTATAAGAGAAAAGATAAGTTTCTTGGGAAGAGATACAATATTTCTCTTAATTATCTATTATTAACCACTATCCATCATGATGATTATTAACCAATATGATTTATGATAGTTTAATTAATTAATTAAAATGAAAGAATACGATGTCTTTTGGGAAGAGACACGACTCTTCTTGATAATTGAATTAATTGATTTATGATAATTTAATTAATTAATTAAAGCGAAAGAATACAATGTCTTTTGGGAAGAGACATGACTCTTTTTTTAGGATAATTGAATTAATTAATTAAAACGAAAGGATGCAGTGTCTATTGGGAAGAGACACAATCTTAAAATAAATAACAGTGGACCACATAAATGAAAATTTAACAGAAAGAAATTGCATGTCCAAAATTGATATTGTACATAAAAAATGTGCTAGTGCTCATCTAGAGGGGATCTAATGGACGAGAAGAGTACGACGAGGGAAGACCTCCCTATAGAAGAAGGTGATGCTCACTCCGACCGAATGCAACAATCAGAGCTAAAGACGACAATGCCAAAGCCAGCTGGAGACACAATGAAGACAAAAATATGATAAAAAAATTCATGTCCAAACTGTTCAGTCGGAAATGAGACAAAGAGTCGTTTGAGCCAACAATCATGAAGAAGCCCACCCGAGGGAAAACCCAATCCCTCAACATCTCCAATAATATCAGAGACGTTCAGATGTCTCCTAATACATTATCAAGCGTCGACAGTTCTAGATCAGCCGACTAACAACGTCAACTAAGTTTAGTCAACTAAACTGGTACTGTTGATACGAAGTCAATCAAGCTCAGTAGGCTAAGCCAAGGAATAGCCGCGTGATAGGCTAATACATGTAAAATATAAAAAATATCATGTACAACCATCTTAAAAGTAGGAGCAAAATGTAGCATCATCACATTGTCCTCTCTCTTCGTCTCTTATGAATAGTGAGATTATTTTATGAATAAGACAATGTATTAATGTTCACTCCTACCTCTCTCTCCCCCCTTTTCTCTCCACTGACTTGTGCTCTATTCTTTGGCGTGTGATTCATAGATAAATCAAGATTCAACATATATAAATTTAATTATAAAGGTTCTAAAGAGTCAAGAGTCAAAATAGTTTCCGACTATTTATATTGAGCCTTTTTAGTCCCAAAATTTATAGAATTGTCAAAATAGTCCCCCATTATTTTAAAATTGAGTTATAATAGTCCTCCATGGAAATTTTTTAATCCCCAATTTTAAAAGTCTAAGAACTATTTTGCACTTCTATAAACTTTAGAAATAAACAACCCCATGTAAATATTATGAGACTATTTCAACACTTTACTCTAAATTTAAATATTAAAATTTATCTGGTAGAGATGTAAATACAAAAGAATTGTGTGGTAAACTTGTAGATGCCTCTTATATCTATCTATCTATCTATCTATCTATCTATCCATCCAACTACCTATCTATCTACAATCAAATGATAATTTATTAAATTTATATTATACTAATCTCAAAATAAAATAAATAATTATAAAACTTATTACTCATTTATTAACTTCTATGGAAATCCCTACAAGTTTCAACTTCTTCAACAGCAACATTATCCAATATTTACATTCAAACTATTTAAATTTATCCGACCGAATGCAAGTCTAAGAGCACACGTAACAAATGCATGTTCGATAAACAAACTTCAATTAACGCAGCTACACCTTTTCAACGTTACAATTTATTAATAATTAATGGTTTGAATCTCAAATAAATAAAGCAAAAAAACGCAGGCAAAACGTATGAGACACAGATTTTCAAAATCACAATAAATTCAGGAGTGCAGGACTTCTGGAATAGTTGGTAGAGAGTGGTAGAGCGTGTCTCTACAAGCGAAAAAATTTGCGTACATAAGACGTACGCAGAGCTGCGTACGTGCTCTGCGTACGTCTGTAACCTGCAAACAGGTTACAGGGAGCATTTCAGGAGGTTATAACCGCGTTATACACCCTGTAACCTCCATGTAACCTATCTATATATGAAAACAGAAGCGCGCAGAAGCGCGGAACTTACTCGAAGGTACAGATAACCTATCTATATATGAAAACAAAACGTATGAGACATAGATTTTCAAAATCACAATAAATTCTGGAGTGCAGGACTTCTGGAATAGTTGGTAGAGAGTGGTAGAGCGTGTCGCTACAAGAGGTTGAAATTCAAAATATATTCTAATCAGTGATCACTAAGTTCTAATTTAATTATCATTAAAGCCAACTTAAAAAAAAAACAAAAAATTCAGTACAAATTAATTACATAGAAAAAACGGCATTCAAATCACAAAACAACAATNTTAAAAAAAAAACACATCACTTAGTTTTTTAATGTGAAATACACCCTTTTATTCATAAATATTTAATACCAAAGTTATATAAATATAAATATAAAAGTTTAAATAGTAGATATGTAAATACATAAGAATTGTGTTTGGTATGTATTTAGTTATATAAATATAAATGTAAATATAAAAGTTTAAATAGTAGATATGTAAATACATAAGAATTGTGTGTGGGGTTGTATGCAGATTTTCCTAAATTTTAATCTCTCAAATTTATGCATCGAATCTAATTTATAAAATAATTATAGAATGGTGTGAAATAATTTCTTAAAATATGCCTCCGTAAAATGAATGCTACGCACATTGATTAATTTATAATTTAAAGGATAAGAACATAATTCTGACAAAAAAATTGGGCAAATTATAATTTTATATTATAGGTATATTTTAGCAATGATAATACATATCCTCTATAATAAATTAATAATGGAAAGTGTTAGGATTTATAAATTTATAAAATCCAACTTCATGACCCAAAATTCATAAAATTAAATGATTAGGATCTTTGAATTTATGATTTTCACATACCCATAAATGAGATAAACGTACTTGTGTTATGATTGTAGAATTCAATTTGAAGTGATAGAATTTCTCTCTCAAATTCTTATTTCTTTCTAATCTTTTCGGAGGAGAGAAAAGATATATTTCTTCTTGAGAGAGAGAGAGATGAACCTTTTCTTATTTATAAGAGAAAAGATAAATCTTTTGGGAAGAGATAACTTTTTTTCTTAATTATCTATTATTAACTACCATCAATTATGATGATTATTGACCAATAGAATTTATGATAAGTTAATTAAAGCGAAAGAATACGATATCTTTTGAAAAGAGGCGTGACTCTTCATTTAGGATAATTGAATTAATTAATTAAAACAAAAGGATGTGGTGTATATTGGGAAGAGACGAACATCTTCTTTTTAGTTAATGAATTACTATTAAAATAAATGATTGTGGGTCACATAAATGAAAAACTGACATTCTCTCACTTGACCCACGTAATACTTAATAGTGCATAACATACTGCACAAAATGTAAGTTAAAATTCTTCTTTATATTGGTCAAATCATAATTCATCAATAAGTATGAAATTAATATGAATCATGGCGGTTGTGTATCAATTTATCGGCACAATTCCTTCCATGGATCACAATATCAATTGTATACTTAACATAATGAGAAATAACTTCATAGTTTTATAATGTCTATTAAAAGACAAATCTTATTAAACATCACACAACAAAAAATGTTTCTGACATAGTATACTGAGCTTAGTTTGAAGGAATTTTGCAAATGAACCTGGACATTATCCAGATTCATTGTACCTTCCATAATATTCACAACCTCTATCGGGCCTGATGATTTTCACTTTTCTGTCTAATTGTCTCTCAACCTCAGTTATAAACACCTTTAAGGCATCTAGTGATTGAATTTTTTCATGTAATAAGTAGACATATCCATAACGCGAAAGATCATTGATAAATGTGATAAAAAAAATTTTCCACCAAAAGATGGAACATCAAAAGGTCCATAAATATTAGTCTGTATAATTTCATAGAGTTGTGTGCTTATTGTGACAGCTTTATTAATTGTGCGTTTTGTGTGTTTTCCCTTAATACAATCAACACTGATTAAATGAAAACATTAATAGTGTATTGAAAATCTTTTTTGTGTGATATAACAATACACAATAATAAACATAATTGATGTTTTAACTGTTCGTTTCACATAATTGACATTTGTTTATACTCAAATTAAACATACATGTTATCTTTGGATATATAAACATATCTAACAAAGTATATAAATATGTCACAATCATATTCAAAGATTATAAAACAAATAATCAACCTTTGGGCGATCCACCAATATTTTATAATCAAATAATTTCAATATACTCATAATTAAGTACAAAATTATTTCATAATAAGCATCACATACCTATGAGTAATTGAATTTGTTTAATTTGATGTCTATTAAATATACTAATTTGGCCACTTTGGTGCTAATAAATTAAACATAATATTGACATCAAACAAACAATAATATCTCAATTCACCGATTAAATTTAGTGATCTAATTTCAACATCAAATTTACAACAAAAATTTTATGCAATTAACATAAATAAAATTAAATGAAAAATCACAAATTCAACAATCGATGCTCTGATACCACATGTTAGGATTTTTAAATTTATAAAATCAAACTGCATGACCCAAAATTCATAAAATTAAATGACCAAGATCTTTGAATTTATGATTTTCACAAACCCATAAATGAGATATACGTACCTATATTCATGATTGTAGAATTCAATTTAAAGAGATAGAATTTCTCTCTCTAATCCTTATTTTTTTCTATACTTTTTGTTTGAGAGAAAATATACATTCTTTTTGAGAGAAAGATGAATCTTCTCTTATTTATAAGAGAAAAGATAAGTAAGAGACACAATATTTCTCTTAATTATACATTATTAACCATCATCCATCATGATGATTATTGACCAATAGGATTTATAATAATTTAATTAATTAATTAAAATGAAAGAATACGATGCCTTTTGGGAAGAGACATGACTCATCATTCAGGATAATTGAATTAATTGATTTATGATAATTTAATTAATTAATTAAAGCGGAAGAATACAATGTCTTTTGGGAAGAGACATGACTCTTCATTTAGGATAATTGAATTAATTAATTAAAACAAAAGGATGCGGTGTCTATGGGGAAGGGACATGATTCTCTTCTTTTTAGTTAATGAATTAATATTAAAATAAATGACAATGAACCACATAAATGAAAAATTAACAGAAAGAAATTGGATGTCCATAATTGATATTATACATAAAAAATGTGCTAGTGCTAATCTAGAGGCTAACAGATGAGAAGAGTACGATGAGGGAAGACCTCCCTATAGAAGAAGGTGATGCTCACTCCGACTGAATGCAACAATCTGGGCTAAAAATGAAAATGCCAGAGCCGGCTGGAAACACAATGAAGAAAAAAATATGACCAAAAAAATTGTGTCCAAACTGTTCAGTTGGAAATGAGACAAAAAGTCGTCTGAGCCAACAACCATTAAGAAGTCGACTCGAGGGAAGACCCAATCCCTCAACATCTCCAATAATATCATAGACGTTTAGAAGTCTCCTAATACATTATCAAGTGTCGACAAGACTAAATCAGCCGACCAACAACATCAACTAAGTTTAGTCAACTAAACCAGTACTGCCGATACAAAGTCAATCAAGCTCTGTAGGCTGAGCCAGGGAATAGCCGAGTGATAGGCTAATACATGTAAAATACAAAAAATATCATGAACAACCATCTTAAACGTAGGAGCAAAATATAGCATCATCACATTGTACTCTCTCTTCATCTCTTATGATTAGTGATATTATTTTATGAATAAAACACAATGTATTAATGTTCACTCCTATCTCTCTCTCCCCCCCTTTTCTCTCCACTGACTTATGCTCTATTTTTTGGGGTGTGATTCATAGACAAATCAAGATTCAACAGATATAAATTTAATTATAAAAGTTCTAAAGAGTCAAGAGTCAAAATAGTTTCCGACTATTTATATTGAGCATTTTTAGTACCAAAATTTATAGAATTGTCAAAATAGTCCCCCAATATTTTAAAATTGAGGTCTAATATTCCTCCATGGGGATTTTTTAATCCCCACTTTTAAAAGTCTAAGAACTATTTTGCACTTCTATAAACTTTAGAAATAAAACAACCCCATGTAAATATTATGAGACTTTTTCAACACTTTACTTAAAATTTATCTGGTAGAGATGTAAATACATAAGAATTGTGTGGTAAACATGTAGATGCCTCTTATATATATATATCTATCTATCTATCTATCTATCTATCCATCCAACTACCTATCTATCTATAATCAAATGATAATTTATTAAATTTATATTATACTAATCTCAAAATAAAATAAATAATTAAGAAACTTATTACTCATTTATTAACTTCTATGGATATCCCTACAAGTTACAACTTCTTCAACAACAACATTATCCAATATTTACATTCAAACTATTTAAATTTATCCGACCGAATGCAAGTCTAAGAACACACGTANGGTGCCAAAATAAAATTTTAATATACTATATGTTGCATGATAAGATATTCTTTATAAATCTGAGATTATAAGTACGTTTCTTTGTCCCATAAGCGGGGAAATATTGGACAATTTTCTAAGCAACAAAGTCGATACGAGAATGTACTTGTTGTAAAGAGTGGCGGGCAATAGTGATTGACGACGACCAACGGGTAATAGTCGACGATGATTGGTGGTGGTCGACGGTGGTAGAAATGACGCTGGACTTCAGCTTCTTCTTAAAGATTCAAGCTCTTCCTTTGACCTCAAACTCTCTTTCCCCCTCTCATGAGAGGGTTATGACTTTATTTATAGCGCCCGGGGTGCAATTAATGCAAGAATATGAACCACTTTAATCAGACAGTTCAGAGAGCTTTCCTTGATTAAACGGCTTTTGATAGACATTTGAGTGCCTTAACAATGTCAAAATTGAGCTTGTTAGATTTTTTTGTCGAGACGTTCGATTTGACTATAAACTCGCTAGATTCGATATTGAATTGATCTTTCAAATATATTAAAAAAGCTTCCAAAAGTGATTTAATAGCTTGATCTTAACTTGATTTGACTTGCATTTCACAAATTTTGGTAACATTAACTCCTCATCGCAGAGCTGATATTTTTGAACATTTCTTATTAAATAATATGCATGCGGATTCGTAGCATCTTCAGATTCGTGAGTGCAGGATGATGGGAATTTGTTGATCTTGTATCACTATAGTTTTAATTCCACGATCTCATAAAAACCAGCCAAAAAAATACGAAGAAAAAAAAAAACTTAATATATTCAAAAATCAAAACCTGCCATCATATTTACCCAAGATATCAATACACGTCCGATACAATCAATCAAAATTTATCACACGCATCCCAGAGAAAAAATATTACCTCAGGAGTACTGATGCATCATTACTCCAATGAGGAGGTGCCACGTATGCAATGGTCCCACTAAAATGCCACGTGGCACCTCCTCATTGGAGTACTGATGCATCAGTACTCACGAGATAATATTTTTTCCATCCCAGAACATATATAATAATTACAAAACCAAACTATCGTAACCCAATTTCCCTAAAATTAATTCACACCATTTTTAGTTTCTTACCCTCCCAAAGCATTAGTCACAGCAAATATAAAAACAGAAAAATAAAAATAATATTTACATTAAAACCCTCAGCCCACCCCGCTTAGCTCGCCGGCAACAGGGGCATTCTCCCACAATCCCCTCACAGTCTCCACAGAGACAGAGATGGTTGCAGGGAATCAACATAACCGAAACTTCTCTTTCTCCACAAACCCTACACTTGAATCTAGAAGCTTCCTTTTCCATTCCCCCACCTCCTCCGCAACAAGAGTATTCTTCTTCTCCGATGATCTCCGCGCTATCTCCAAACCCTTCTATCTCCCTCGCCGCCATCTCGCTCTGCGTTATGACGGTCTGGAGATTAACTCTGAGAGCGGAAGCCATGGCTTCGCTCCGGCGAGCAATGGAGAATAGATGTTGGTTTTGGAGTGTGAGAGAGCAGAGCTTTTGTTGTAACGCGAGGTTTTGAAGCCGGAGGTGGTTTGATTGGGCGTCTTTTTGGCGGAGAAGGGATTCGGCGGAGAGAATTAGGGTTTGGAATTGTTGAAGGTTGATTTGTGATAGATTGGAGTTGAGTTGTTCGCTATGTTGATGGAGGAGAGAATCTGGTTCGGAGCATTGATCCGATGGCATGAGGAAGGAGTTAGAGGAGGAGGGGAAGAGAAGCTACTCAAATGGAGGAGAGGGGATAGGGGATCATAAAGGCAAGGCGGAGTCCTTACTTCTATAAAGTGTCATATATATAGAAGAGTGAGAGAAGCTAAAGTCCAAAATAATCCGTCCTTATTTTGGTGCTGGTGGGCCTATTTTAGCCCTAGGGTTTCTAAAATTATCAAAATAGACTTTTTTTTTTAAATTATGTTTTAATAACCATTGAGAAGAATCACTTTATTCATAATTTAAAGAGTACTAACAATATTTTGACACTTTTTATAAATTCTGACATTAAAACAATCTTATGTAAATAGAAACTATTCTTTCACTTTACTATATATAATGATATATGTATAAGGAATAGTCGGAGGCATGATACAAGCCCCGACCACCCCTCATGCGTCTAATAATTCGAGCACCACACCCTAAATTCTGGGGAAATCTAACCCCAGATCAGAAGGGACTTACAACTAACAAGCAGATGATCAACCAACTGATCTCAGAACTCGACACACACACACACACATAGATATGTATTGTATTTTATGGAGTAGGAAGAGTAGTCTTCTCGTATGTCTTCCTTAAATTTCTATGTATTGTAATGTGTGCTAAATATATATTGAAAATACTTACTATTTAATGTATTGTGTATAGTTGATGTAATTCTAATGTATTTATACACCTAATATTTGTTTTATATCTATATTTATGTTACACTCAAGTATTTAACATCACATCAAAAACTTCACTATAATAATAATTTTTTTTATATTTTAATGCGATGATGATGTTGAAAAGCATATTCAAAGAATAGAGAATCCATCATAACCAAATTTGAGACGAAATATTAGGACTGAATTTTTTATTATTTAAAGCTTAAATCATGCATGTGATTAATTCATCTCTAATTGATAATTTATATGAAAATAGATGACATTTATAGTTATTTTTAAGCTAATTTTTTTAATTTTGAAGAAATTAAAATGTCCATAAATTTGATAGTTTTGTATTAAATACTGCACAAGTAAATGAAGATAATCAAATTAGTAAGAAATAAAAATATTGAAAATAATTATATTAATTTAATAGACGTTTTTTGTTCAACATATGGCTTAGAAAAAAATTCTGATAAAAAACGTGTTGAGGCATCCAGAGTTCAGATTTATTGTTTTTCTTCTGGGCCTAATAGGCTTTGTATTTCTAGTCTTGCACACGAGTCTCGCCTCTTACAATAAATATTTTTTTTTTGGCATTTTATGGACTTAATTTAATTTAATTAAGAAATTCCTATGGAAGAATTGACCTTTTCGACCACTAGACCGGTTTTAGTCGATGCACACGAGGTCTGTATTGGTGGAGGGCCGGATATATATATTAAGTAAATATCATTAAATTCACACACACACACACAGATATATATATATATATATATATATATATATATATATATATATATATATATATATNATAAAAATTAGGTGATATGCATGTAAATGACCTAATACAAAATTTTATTAATAAACTAATTGTAATATTTTTATCACAACTAATAATAATAATGGCAATAACTTAGAGATTAAGTTTTGATTAATTGTGATGATTGTTTTAATTAAGAAATAAAGGTTGATGTAACCACCAATGAATGAGGATGAATTAATTGAGAAAGGTGGTTGGTGATTTTTTTTTTTTTTTTTTAATACTATAACTCTATGATCTTGAGGAGATGTAACAATTCAGATAGAAAAGTGCATGACAAATGAGTGCCCGCCATCATAAGTTTATGTGGCTCAATTTTCCAACTGAGTGAAACTGTCTGAACCAAAGTCAATAAGGTTAAAACAATCAGAACCGCAGGACTGGCCAAAGACGATGAGATGATAAGAGAACGAGTCGATTATGAAAAGATATAATTCCTTGGCATCTTCAACAATCTCGAAGACATCAAGACAACAAGGGTCAAGAATCAACAGTCGGACCATATAAACTAGTCGACACATACTGATCAAACTCAGTTGGCCGAGCATATCTCATCCAACCACGTGGACCTCAGCCGATCGAGATAGACTAAATTGAGCTTAGTCACTGGCCCACAAAGCAGCCGTACAATAAGCTCATACATGTAAAAATACTAAAAAAATCATGTACAACATAGACCAAAAAAATCAAGTATAACATAGCACATTTACTTGTACTCTATTCCTTCAACATAATTTTCAGACAAATCAAGATTCAATAGATTGAGTCAAAATTCAGGCTCATAACATAGCTCGTTTAGCGCAATATGCCCTAAATTTGAGCCCAAAATAAATTTAAACTAAGTTAAAATCTTAATTATAAACTTTTACGAAATGTTTATCATTTTACAACGATAATGATAACAATTTCAATTTTACGGAGCCTACAATTAAGAAATTGCTATATAAATAGCCTTATGGCATATTTATAAGTTCTCGAGAACACATTTTGTTAATTTAAATATTGTGGGAACCATTGATAATCTTATCCTATCTCATACCTTTGACTCCTAAATCATTTTCTAGACGTTAGGTTTTGCATGTGGAAGTCTTTGACCATGCATGCCAACATGTTTGATGACCAGGATAAGTTTGAGTAAAATTTTATTTAATATATTTTGAATATATTTTATAATAATACTCACGAGCTAAAGATTCGAGTCGCGACCAGCTTTAGATTGATAAGTTAGCTTATCGAACTCAATTCATGAGCCACTTATCGAGCCGAGCTTGAGCTGGCTCATGAGACAACTTGACTCACTCCTAGCCAGGAGATTAGAAATTTGCCCAAATTTATTTCTCAACGAAATTTCAGACTCTGATCTTCCTATTGCGGCGCCTTATTAGGGTGTCTAATACCCTAAATCTTTCACGAAAACAAAATATATTAAAGGATATATGAAAAAAAAAAAAATTAATCTTACTTGCAATAAAAAAAAATAATAATTGCATGTTTTATTTTACAATCAGCCAAACAATTATAAATGCTCAAAAAATATTATGTTTTATCTTACATACAACTATATGCTATAAAGTTGGTATTTATTTTAGCTAGAATGCATCAGACTCAGGATGTTAGTTTCAATTCCGAGTAAGATGATAACAAATCGAGCCTAGCAGGCCCGCGCTCAAATCATGCCTCACCCGTTCTTAACTCGTTTGTCATAATGCAAGTTCAAGCTCAAACTCTTTTTAAAAAATGATAGCAAGTTCTAAAACTTGAGCCTTGGAGAAACTAGTTGTCATGACTCCTCTGAGAAGACACCAAACTGACTAACAAACTACTAGTGAATTAGCCCGCAAATCAATTAGCTAAACAAAATCAAGGGGTGTTAAATCAGATTTATGAATAAAGTTAAAGAGTCTAACCCAATATTAACTTGACTAAAAATGGTCAACTTAGAACTAACCCAAATATTAAACTAGTTAAAAAATTCAACTCAAATCTAACATGTTTTCAAACCCCTACCTGAACCCAACCTGTATAATGCACGGGGGGTTGTTGCGGCAACCACAACAATAATATACTTCAGAATAGTTAATATTTCTTTAAATCCTTATAGCTATCATTCCTAGCGATTTAAGTTATTATTTATCGATTTCAAATATTCGCTAGGATGCTAATACAAGTATATGTATCACACAAGTAATATAGAGCTCTAATGGAGTCTAAAGTACTGATCATATCAGGAAATTTGAAATTCTTATAATATTAGCTCAAATATAATCTATATAAACAGTAGGAAACTTAACTAGGAATGCAGGTTAAAATTTGTGTTTTTAATCTAAGTAAATTATATCTACTATTCTTATGTCAAAACTCATAGTAAATTTTTAATATCACTAAACTATGTTTTATGAAAACAAGTTCAAATTTTAGAAAGTATTATTCTCCTTGCATTGAGATTATAATTAGTGAATAGTTCAAATTATATTAATTATATTGTGTCAAATAAGAGCATACATATTTTTTACCCTCTTACAAGTGCATAAAAACATTGGATAATCCCGAATCAAGTTCTTAAATCTTGATTAGGCTGAGAATATACCAGTTCTCACTCTAGAATTTCCAATATCCCTCCGCCTGGAGATTAACATCTAGCCTTAGGATCTCAACTTCTGGATCAAGGTTTTAGCTTGTCACTCAAGAATCATCAATTTACTCCCATCAAAACTTATTTCCCTATTTATTTGCAATTAACCACATGAATTACATTCTTGTCCATGAGATCAAATGTTATTCTTATTTAGTTGAGGAACGCGTAGACCTTTCGCATCATCATGTTTCACAATAGATTTTAACTTAACAATGAGTCGGATTGATTAAGTAAATGAAGTTCGAAGTTCGAATCATCATATTTATGAAATTAAAGCACTTTTAAATAATTTCAATCTTCACATGATTATTTCTCATTGTAGAAAAAAATAAAACAAACTACTCAAATCTCATGAGAAAGATACAATAATATATATAAACAAGTTTACACAACAAAAAAAAGTAAAGTACAAACTACTTTTCTCAATCTCCTCCCCAAGCAAATCCTTTGAATCACTCTCTCCTTACAATATCACTCAATTTTCTCTCAGAAATGTAATGAAGAAAAAATCCCTCACTTCCCTTCTCCTCTTACAACTCTATGAGACAATTTTCTCTTTTACACTTCTTCACTTACTCTAATCTTCTTATCCTTTTGCCGTCCTTTTTTGCCTGTAATAAAATCACTATTATATAGTATAAAACTGAATTTATGAGAGCCACCTATAGTACCCTTTCAAAGTTCGTTCAAATTTAATGAATTTTGGAATAAAGTGTTTCTGGAGCCTAGGTGCCTAATGGTGGCGCCTAGAGCCACTTATATGTAAACTGACACTTAGGCACTAGGTCAACTTTTACAAAAGGTCTCTTTTTGACTTCATATTTCTTTTTTTGCTNCATCTTCTTATCCTTTTGCCATCCCTTTTTGTCTGTAATAAAATCACTATTATATAGTATAAAACTGAATTTATAAGAGCCACCTATAGTACCCTTTCGAAGTTCGTTCAAATTTAATGAATTTTAGAATAAAGCGTTTCTGGAGTCTAGGTGTCTAATGGTGGCGCCTAGAGCCACTTATATATAAACTGACACTTAGGCACTAGGTCAACTTTTACAAAAGGTCTCTTTTTGACTTCATATTTCTTTTTTTGCTTCATTTAGCTCCAATTGCCCCAAATTATCGTACATGCAACAAAAACATAGAAATATCTTCCATTAAAACGCAATATTACTACAAAATAAACATTAAATGTGTATATAAAAGTAGTATATTTTTAGACATGTCAAAATCCTTCAAATATATATATATATATATATATATATATATATANATTAGAGATCAGTACATCGAATATATAAATATCTAAGGATTTAAAGTCTTGAACATTAGACGTACAACATGAAAATACATAAGAATCAGGCTATGAGCAATGTGCAAGCATATAATAACCCTATTATGAGCATCGCATAAAAAAATAATATGATGTATGAATAAATACACGAAGATTATAAGATAGTAGATAAGCCTATAAGATTTATGTAAGGGGCCAATAAACACATAAAAAACTTTATACACTACAAGTAAGCACCTCTTTGAATGCATTCCACTCAATCCTTCGCATATTTATATTTAGAAAAATAATTGTGATGGTAGATGCCATAGATAGCAGATTTACGGATCCATCTTGAAGTTTCCAAGTCACAATAAAACAAACTATAATAATTTCATATTGTTTTAGATAGATTTTTGCAAAATTTTCAAAACCGCAATAATATTGAATTCATCCCTTTTATTCAAGGATCCCTGAGTGTCTAAGTATTTACAAATCCACAAAAGTTTCAAACTTTTTCCAAACCAATAAGTTATCTAAATTACTTAAGCATTTTCAGAAGGAAGGCCAGTTCTCAACATAAGCTATCCCAAGAAAAATATTTCATACAAACCATACTTTAGGTATAACTCATAATAATATCAAACCGGAAGCTTGTTTTGCCCACACTATTAATATATTTCCTTATTCTTACATGATAAACATAATAAAAGTTGAAGCTAGCTATGCGAAAGCATTGAGATGGCCTCGATATACAATAGCAATTCATTGTCCTAAGTTTAGGATTTAACATTTATGGTATTATGGACACATCAATTTTAGTAAGATAATCTATTAACCATGATTTCCAACAAAAACTGATGAAATACAATAAACAATCATAATTTCTATGCCAATAAAACCTAAACAAAACTAATGAGACATAATATAAAAACAAACGCAGTTCATCTTTATTATTTTCTTTCCCTCTTCTCTTTTTTGTTTTTAATTCAAAATCATGAAGATCGAAATAAGCATATAAAGATGTTTGTCCCGATNCAGAAGGGAAGCTAACTCGATAATGGGTATAGATGCGATTGAAGACTCATTACCAGAAACTCCCCGCACAACCAAGCTGGTAAACTTCCAAACAGACTGGATGAGCTTGTCGGTACTCAAAAATGATTTTAAAAAGTTTGTTTCACCTTCAGGGAAGCATGGAAAACCAAGCAAAAGAGCCAATGTACAGCCAGACGAAGAGAGCTTTCCATCCCACTGTCTTTTGTCAGCTTTGCTACCTAGATTTATGAGAAAGAAGTATCAGCAAGTGATTCTACAAAAACATAATATACCAAGACCACTGAGAACCAACTTGTCAGAAATCTGACACGGTAGCTAACTTCCCCATCCTGCAGAATCCTGCAGATTCTGTGCTCCTGCAATCGGGGGATGGGGGTCGGGCGCGAGTCCCAGCCCGTGAAAGCTGCTTTGTGAGATATTCTGCCCCCTTATCAAACTCAATGCAATTTTTTTCTCTTCTAGCCTTATTTCCTATTCTTTTTCTTCTAATTAGACTTATTTCTACATAAGAGACTATTTATATGTTTGTTTGTTTTTTTAAGGGACTTTTTCCATTGTTTCTGTGTTTGGAGACATTTTCTATTTTTGGCTCTTTGGGGTGTTGTATTCTTTCCTTTTGCAAGTGATGTGTCTACATCTTTCTCGGGAATGGGTGGTGGAACCTCCTTGTTATACAATCCGGTGTCAAAATTCATATGTTTTTCCACAAAAAATAAGGCAAACACAATATTTCTTTAGCAATCCAAATACTTCAACAAGAATACAATGATAAATACCTACAATTTGAGAGGTAGGTGATGACTCCCAATTCCTACGATTCGAGAGATAGAAAATCTCTCCCAAACCCTAAACCGAAGACTCACAATTCAATTTCATGCACAGCCTTAACCGTAGACATAACAAGCCTATTCATACCAAACAAGAATAATAACAATAGAATAAATTGCCCTTAGGCATAGAAAAGACAAATTTGCCCCTTAGATTAGGCATCCACGAAACAATACTCCCCTTCCTCAAAGCACATTATCCTCAAAGTGGGAAAAAGTGAGTGTTCCTCATCGCCCACAATTATCTATATCTCTTCATTCTCAGCCTCCTCGTCATGCACTATGAGAACTTGTAATTTTCGATCCTTGCAACGATGTCGGATAAATGTCTCATCACACTGAAAACATAACATATTTCTCCCAAATTCCTGCCTCTATAAGGTTCTTGAGTGTTGCTCCCGGTCGTGGTCCATTCATGCAACCCCCTCTAAACTTCTACTATTTGAGCATTTAGTATCGTCATAGTTGTAGCAGTTCAGTACAGTGTTGCTCTTGTTGGCCTTCTTCATCTGATTCTTGTCCTCTACCATTTGAGCTAGCTCCATTATCTCCCTCAATCTCCGTAATCTCAATAGTGAGAGTGACGCTTGTATGTTGGGTTTTAGGCCCTTCATGAAATTTTCCTCCAGTCTTGTTTCAAATCCCGCTCAACTTCGACAATAGCTCAAATCTCTCGAGTATTCTATGGCAGTTCCCTCCTAAGCCAAGGCACGGAATTGCAAGTGTATGTCTCTTTCTTGAATTACTCGAAAACATTATAATAAGCAATTCTTGAATTCTTCTCACGAATAAATCAAATATCTAGCCTCCCTCCACTTAAACCAGGCTAGAGCTTTACCTTCCAAACATAGTCTTGCCACCATGTGTTTCTCCTCCCCATCTAATCCATTCACCGCGAAGTATCACTCCGACTGATACACCCAACCATGTGTGTCTTCCCCTTGAAGATCGGCATCTTCAACTTCCTAATTCTAATATCTCCACCCCAATATCTTCTAACTTGTTTCTCCCCATATATCGAGAATAAAACTCCCTCCTTCAATCAAAGTCATATCCCCTCCCCGATTCTCTTCTTTCTTCTTTGTGTTTCACCATACTTCTTACATAATCTTTTCTCCATATTTCAGCCCAATCGCCTCCATCAGAAATTTCTAATTCACCACTAATTGGAGCCCTGGGAGGGGGTTCGTGATAGTGGATGTTTTCCTCATGTTCCTTACGTTCGATCTTATTTCCTTTGGTTTTGCAAATTGAGCCGTCGGCGAGGTCATGGATTGCATCTCAATGAACAACCATAACATCCCTCGAATTTTCCCCATACTCTCAAATCAGTCCTTCATTCGGTTCTCCAAGGAAGAAAATCGGTCCTCTTTAGTGGCGAAATTTCTTCCATCACAGATCTGATTTGGCTAATCTCTTTCTCCAATTTATTCTCCAAATCATCTACTTTCTTTGTTGCCATCTCTTCCAGAAAATTTTTCAATCCCAAAGGCAAAAAAATTTTATACCCGAAAATCCCGTCATCTATTTAATCTTATCTAGTCAAATTAATATTAACCTAAAATATCTTCTTGAATTAGCATAAAGTTTTATATATCCTAAAATATTTTCTAATTAATTTAATAGTCTAATCAACCTAAAACATTTCCAATCCAATTAACTTGATACTCTAACCAATCTAAAAAAATTCTCTAACAAATTAAATAAATAATTTTAAAAAAGGGGAAGGAAGGGGAACTAAGCATGTGTGCATATGAATGTTTCATGCATGTGTATATGTTTAAGTATATTTGTATGCTTTAATATGTGTGAATGTTCATGTGTGCAATGCTATTTAGCATTTGTGGTGCGCAGGTGTACATAAGATGCATGTGTGTATGTTAAGTTATATATAACTACATGAGCGTAAATGGGTTATGTAAGAGTATGTATGTGGCTATACGAATAAGTTAAAAAACATTAATGCGTGTTTAAACATGTGTGCATGTCTATGTTTAAGCATACATGTGTATGTTTAAGTGCACGTGTGAATGTATGTGTATGTGTGAACCAATATAAAACAAAACAAAACCCTATGGATACATTATTAAGGCGAACTCATATGTTAGTTCCATGTAATATGCTAGATTTTAATCTTAGCTAGCTCTTATAATAATTGTACATCAAATCAATATTCTCGGATCACGTCAAGCCCATTGTCACTTCCCAGAAAGCACCTACCGTGATTGTATGCTAGATTCAGTTACAAGAAGATGGATCATGTAGCCGCAATCCCATCTTAGATTTCCCAGCTATATGAATCGGGAATGTAACGTTTAATTAGGGCACTATACGTTGCAATCCCTCTGATGCTTTCTGGATGGCACTTTCTGTGACTGTCGCACTGATCGACCCGGTCCTGAAAAATGGGAGCTTTATGTCACGGACTAACTTTCGTCAAGTCACCCGTGCGGCTTTAGCGCTCTCTCTTGGCACTAAATCAGCCTAATNTATATATTAATTAAAAGAAACCGACAAATTCCAAGTTGGCGACCGACGACCCCATAAACCCCAAATCCTAAAAAACCCTAAAGCCTAAATCCTAAATCATAAACCCTAAAACCTAACCTTAAACTCTAAACCCTAAGAAAACCCTAAATCCTGAACACTAAAAACCCTAAGAAAACCTTAAATCCTAAACCCTACCTTAAACCTTAAACCTTAAACCCTAAACTCTAAACACTAAAAAACCTGAAACCCTAAACCCTAAACACTAAAAAACTCGAAACCCTAAACCCTAAATACCCTAAACCGTAAGCTCTAAAACCTAAACCCTAAACCCTAAAAAAAAAACATAAACTCTTAACCAAAAGCCCTAAACTTTAAATCCTTAACCCAAAACCATAAACCCTAAAACTCCACACCCTAAACCCTAAACTCTAAACCCTAAAAAAAAAAAACCCAACCCTAAAACCGTAAAATGAAAAAAAAAAA
>JXCR01127097.1:87986-98097 GCA_002079205.1 Phalaenopsis hybrid cultivar
ATATATATATATATATATCTAAAAATGAGTTTGATTTTAGAAAAATAGTGTTTTAATTTTGAAAAGTAATATTTTAATTTTGAGAGAAAAAAATATGATACCGAACTGAACTCAAATATTTGATAGTTTGAATTAAACGAGCACCACCATCAAAAAATGCATCTGTCCGGAAGGATAAACACATCATTTGAATAATGAGACTCGATTAAATAAACTAAGGATTTTATCACATCCGTTTGATTTGTGAAATCATTTTTTATAAGCTGATAAGTTCGCCTATTTAATATGAAAGATTAAATACGATTATATTAAGTTCGGTCATTAAGTTTCCTATAGAGGCAATCTCCTATAGTTAATTACATCTTAAATGACTAAAGACACCTAAGAATAATCTCGATTAAGATCAGTGGTTTTGCTTTCAAGAATTTCAAAGTTTAAGTTTTCAATGATGGACACACGAAAGTGAAAAATGAATGACTCAAAATAAGAACAGTTTATTTTTGGGTCCAAAGAAACGAAGAAGTTGGGGATGTCACCAATTTTGAGAAGAACCTCAAATGACTTCCTAATTATCTTATTTGTTTGACTTTAATTTTGAGAAGATGTTATTTGATATTTCATCATGCATTTATATTATTTATGGCTTATATTTGTATGACACGATCATACAAATGACCTGGAAGATAGGAGAATTTACGTCGTACCGCATGACAACCTCGGAATCCTAAAAGTGTTAGAACTTATATTGCACAACAGGATTGTGCAAAAGCCTAAAAACAATGTGAAAATTTATGTTGCACTAGATAGACCACCTCAAAATCTTATGGCTTGTTATTTAAACTAAAGAAAGATTTAGCTGGTGTATATCGTCATCCTCTGTCTGTTGCTTCTTCGTCGTGCTGCCAATGAAGACTTGTTCCAAGCTCCAAACTTCTCGTTGTAACGATTGCAGGTTTAGGTTTAGGTTTAAGTGTACGTGCAATTGTTGGGTCGGTAGTCTGCCGCTGTGTACCTCCTATAAAACCAAACTATTGTTCTCCTATTCTAAAATGTATATCACACATAAATAAAAGAAACAGTAGGAGATGCACTAAAGAAAAATAGTAAATAGTGCAGTAAGAAAAGCAGAAGTAAAGAAAAGACAGTAAAACGTACAGTAAAAAAAAGAACAGTAGAATGTACAAAAAAAAATAAAATGTTGTAAATATAAAATAAACATGTGTACCTGGTGAGTCTGCTATTCCAACAAATAGGATTGGCATTGTAGGTAGAAGTAAACAAGTAAAATAGAGAATTTAATTAACAGGACAAACATATATATATATATATATATATATGTAAAAGTCTAACGACAAAGCATCCCACAAAAAATTCGAAGAAAACCGCAAGTAACTCATAAAGTAAGCTCGAAGAAAATTAAAAGGAAAACACAGGAAAAATCTCGAAGAAAATAATAAGTGAACTATAAAATGGGGTGAGAGAGATGAGGGAACAATCCACCTGAAAGAGCGAAGAGGTGAAAGATAGATCGGCACTCAAAACCACATCTAAAACAAACGCCGAAAAGACCCACAAAATGCGTCCCCCAACAATCCATGAATCAACCAAGGAATCCTTTCCTCCAATTCAGCAAATGAATCAACCCAAAATGTATCCTTTCCAAACTGCATTTTAAGCAAACAACAAGAGGACCGCACCAACGCAACGACTACATGCATAGCCCACAATTCTTATGTGTCTACACATCCAATCCCTAAACCCAAATGTTGTATTCACGCCATCGAAACCTTTCACATGGCATAAAAAATGTCATCATTAACAAGTGCAATACACCCATTTTTTTTTATACTTGGGTATATGATATCAAAGTACCATACATCAAAATATCAAACTATAGTTACTAGACATGTAAACATATAAGAATTGCATGGTATGCATGTAAATGTGTCTTTCCGTTGTCCTTAGTATTTACAACAGTCCAGCATTCTTTCTATCATATATGAACTTGCCTCGTTACTTTCCCTTCATCTTGCTAACAACCGTTAAGCTAATCAATGTAGAATACGAGAAACGTATAATGCCAGTGATAAGTAATTTTATGAGATATAGAAAGAATTTGTATCTTTCGCTTATCCCGTACTATAGGCCTTGAGAATTTATTCACTCTTCTTAGCCCAAAAGAAAACATATCAGCTTGAATTCCCATTTCCAAAGTATGAAAACTTCTTCCTAATTCAAGAAACTTCCCCAACTATGTATGACGTCTCGTTTCGACGCCCCAAATGTCCAAAAGTAGCTGCAGCTCTCCAAAACAGAGCATAAGAAAAAAATTGTTTGCAATTCCTTCCAAATATCCAAAATATAAAGCAAGGAAAAGCTAGCTGCAACTATCCCAAATACTCAAACCATAAAACAAAGCAAAGCTAGCTGCATTATTTCCAAATATGAATTATGATAAAAATATAACTGCAGCTCTTTAAATAGAGTTTAAATAATTCATAAAACTTTGATGTAATACAAAGCTGAAATGAATCNAAAAAAAGCAAAGCTAGCTGCATTATTTCCAAATATGAATTATGATAAAAAGATAACTGCAGCTCTTTAAATAGAGTTTAAATAATTCATAAAACTTTGATGTAATACAAAGCTGAAATGAATCTCCCTATTACATATATTTATTTTCCATACAAGTATATTGAGATTCTGAAAACTTCTATACACATATATGAAAATTAAAAGCTAAAGAAAGATCTCCAAATCTTAAGAAAAAACACTCTCCTTAAGCATTCACAAACAGCCAACCGAAAAAGGTTTCTCAGCATTTTTTCTTTAAAATTTTGATAAAGCTAACTGTGAAACTTAGGGCACGTTTGGGGCAGTTTATTTTGTGCGGTGGCGTTTCGAAAACGCATCTGGCCTGTTTGGGTAAACTGCGTTTTGGCAGCTTGTGTGTTTTAAAAACCCTGAAAATAGTGTTTTCACACCGCACATATCTAGGTGCGGTGGCAACTTTCTGGATGTGGTCTGACTTTTTCATAAAAATAAAAATTTGTAATAGCTACCTTGCAGCTTATCAGCAGATTATTTCTAATCAGCTCATCAGCAAATTATTTAATAAACTACAGCAACCCCATACAGACCCTTAAAATTTTCATAACATATGATTTTACCAAGCCTTTAAGTATATTTACACTCATATCACTCCATTCTTTATAATTTATATAACCAATACTTAAATTTCTTGCATTCATGGTGTCTAAATCTTTCAAAAAAAAAAAAATCATCAATATAGCCTTATATATATATATATATAAAGAGATTAGAGATCAGTACATCGAATATATAAATATCTAAGGATTTAAAGTGTTGAACATATGACGTACAACATGTAAATACATAAGAATCAGGCTACGAGCAATGTGCAAGCATACAATAACCCTATTATGAGCATCGCATAAAAAAATAATATGATGTATGAATAAATACACGAAGATTATAAGATGGTAGATAAGCATATAAGATTTATGTAAGGGGCCAATAAACACATAAAAAACTTTATACACTACAAGTAATCGCCTCTTTGAATGCATTCCACTCAATCCTTCGCATATTTATATTTAGAAAAATAATTGTGATGGTAGATGCCATAGATAGCAGATTTACGGATCCATCTTGAAGTTTCCAAGTCACAATAAAACAAACTATAATAATTTCATATTGTTTTAAATAGATTTTTGCAAAAATTTCAAAACCGCAATAATATTGAATTCATCCCTTTTATACAAGGATCCCTGAGTTTCTAAGCATTTACAAATCCACAAAAGTTTCAAACTCTTTCCAAACCAATAAGTTTTCTAAATTACTTGAGCATTTTAAGAAGGAAGGCCAGTTCTCAACATAAGCAATCCCAAGAAAAATATTTTATACAAACCATACTTTAGGTATAACTCATAATAATATCAAACCGGAAGCTTGTTTTGCTCACACTATTAATATATTTCCTTATTCTTACATGATAAACATAATAAAAGTTGAAGCTAGCTATGCGAAAGCATTGAGATGGCCTCGATATACAATAGCAATTCATTGTCCTAAGTTTAGGATTTAACATTTATGGTATTATGGACACATCAATTTTAGTAAGATAATCTATTAACCATGATTTCCATCAAAAACTGATAAAATACAACAAACAATCATAATTTCTATGCCAATAAAAACTAAACAAAACTAGTGAGACATAATATAAAAACAAACCTCTTCTCTTTTTTGTTTTTAATTCAAAATCATGAAGATCGAAATAAGCATATAAAGATGTTTATCCCGATATTGCAAACACCTGAAAACTGTTTTTCATAAACTTAAATCAAACTTCCAACCACATGAAATGAATTGAATTTACTAAAGAAACTAAAACATGATCTATCATCCTTTGTTTAATCAAGGTTAAACATAGGATTATAGTGCATGCTCCCTCCTGTCACTTAAAAGTTTTATTAGAGAGAAAAAAAAAATTTCTGTCCGATCAATGAACCAATAATTTTAAAAAGATAAGTAGCTCTCATGAAACCAACAACTAACCATCAAGAAATCAATTTATCCACTAGCATCTTATGAGAACAAGCCAATGCCATAAATCCACTAGCATCACACCCATTAAGGAAGAAAAGTTTTAATGCCTTTATGTGAAGCCTTAACCTCAATCCTGCATTGTTCAAAACCTTATTTATCCACCATTTGCAAAGACCAAGCGCAGTAAAATAAGAGGCCCAAACAGATCGAGTGGAATACGATGAAATAAGAGGCGCAAGTAAATCTCTGTGAAAACTTAATTGCAGCAAGGATATCGAACAAAACAGTTAAAATATCGAGAAATCCACAGTCATATAGAGCAGTCGAGCAAGGAGTATCGGACGAACCAAGAAAGACAGAGCGATTAAGGGAGAGGAAGGAGTTAACTCTTGAAGCCAAGCCCAAAGAAAAAAGCAGGAATAAACCCAGAGCAGTTTCAGTAGCACCTCCCCTCCTTCCTAAAAATTTCAACAACTTCAAGCCCTCTCATTCCAACGGGTTTTATAGCAAAGAGGGAGGAGTTACACACCTTCCACTTACCTGGGGGTGAGGCGCACGCGATAAGGAGAAAACTTTACCAGAGCACGGGGAGAGGGGACCACGGGCCGATGCTTTGCGAGGAGAGGAGAGCTCGGGCCGAGAGAGGGAGATCAGCGAGGAGGATTCACGAACGGGACGAAAGGTGCGAGAGGCCAGAGCGTGGGTGTTAGGCATTAGCGATTCAAGAAATTTCTTTTTTTTTTTTAAATTATTTTTATTCATCTTTTTAATATTTGACTTAAAATCATTGATTCGGACACAATTCGACCGCACAAAAAACAATATCAAAATGGATGTTCTTTCTAGGTAATTTATATATTCCGGTCTTGCCGACACAGTTCGTTTCGTCATCCGGGCCATTCGACAAACTCGTCGACGATCGAGTAAAAAAACAACAAATTTAATTTTTGTCAAAAATTTGGTTCGTGATTGATCATTTTGAAAATTAATTTTAATTTTCATTAATTATAAAACCAACAAAGGTGTGAGCGACGTGAATTTCGATGTTTATGTGCGTCGATTGTCCGAATCGTGATATTCGTGCACGAATGTACGAAAGTCGTAATGGGTTTTCCTGAAGCTTTTAAACTCTATGAGAACTCTCTTTGGGCCTTCACATGTTGGTCTTAACCTTCCAAGTGCTGAAGGTCTACGACCATCTACGTAGGGTTTCAAAAAAAGAGCTAGGAAGAGGTTTGAATTTCTATGTAAGTGGGTCCCATCTCTAGTCTTCTAGGATAGTTAAAGGAGAATCATATTTCTAAATCCTAAGAATTAAGAAGAGGAAAGTCCTGACAAAAAATGAGGTCAAAAAATGGATCTCCAATAGATACGGTGTGCTAACTAAGAACATTGTGCGTATTGAAGTTGACCGAAGAGATCAACAAAACTAGCACAAACGTTTCATGTCAACACACTTAGAACAAAACATAAGAAGAGAGAAGATAATTTCCGTTGAGGAGTAAAATGTGAACCTTCGATCGAAACCGAAGATTCGGAACTATCGTTGGGAATTAGAAGGTGGATTTCAGAATGTCAAATTTCAGGTGTATGTTTCGAATTTGCATCAAATTTTGATTTGTTTTTTATTTTGGGTTTCGATTCGATTTGATTTTTGATTTTCATAAAGTTTCGAGAGTTTAAGATAAGTGAGGAGATCAGATTGAGATGGAAGTACAATGACTCACATTCAACTCAAAGATTGATCAAAGGGAGAAGATTGAAAGCAAAAGATTGATATCAAAATTTAGGTGTTGACCCAAAACGAGAACTGAAATTTAGGTACCAGCATCAGTATTAGATTCAGAATTTGGATACCGACATCGAGAAGATAGGAATCAGAATTTGGGTACTGAACCAGAGATTTGATTATTTGATTTAATTGCGATAGGAGAAGATCTCAAAGCAACACGAAAATGGATGTAAAATTCCTCAATCTCTAAAATTTGATTTGAAAAATTGCGATAGGAGGGGCTCTTAAAGCAACACAAAATCAGATGTAAACCCTCAAACACTGAAATTTGATTTGAAATATTGCAATAAAAAGAGCTACTAAACTTTGTAATTTACATTTATAAAACATCCAACCCTAAACCCTAAACCATAAAACCTAAACCCGAATCCCTAACCCCTAAATCTTAAACCCTAAACCCTAACCCTAACCCCTAATCCCTAAATCTTAAATCTTAATCCCTAAAAAAAAACGCTAAACCCTAAACCCTAAAACGAAAAAAAATACTAAAACTCAAACCCTTAACCCTAAATACTTAAACCTGAACCCTAACAAAAAAAAAAAAAAAAAACTTTAACACTAAACTTTAAACCATAAAAAAACGACTAAACCCTTTACCTTAAATATTAAAACCTAAACCCTAAAAAAAACCATAACACTAAACCTTAAACCCTAAACCCTAAAAAACAAAAACACCAACCCTAAACCCTAAATTATAAGCCTTACATTAAACCCTAACCATAAAGCCTACAAAAAACCCTAAACCCTAAATTATAGTCTCTATACCCTAAACCCTAAATCCTAAACTCTAGGCCTTAGACATTGAACCCTAGACCCTAAACTTTAAACCCTAAAAAAGAGACCATAAACCCTAAACCATGAACCATAAACCATAAAACCCAAAATTCTAAACCCTGAACACTCAAACCTAAACCCTTAACCCTAAACTCTAGCACTACACCCTAAAAAAAACTTTAAACCGTAAACCTGAAACTCTAACCCTAAACCCCGGACTCTATGCCCTAAACCCTAAACCCTAAACTCTAAATCCTACACCTAGACCCTAAACAATAGACTCTAAACCATAAACCCTAAACCCTAAAACCTAAAAAAAAACCCTAAACCCTAAACCATAAAAAAAACCCTAAACCCTAAAACCTAAAACCTAAAACCTAAACGCTAAACCCCAAACATTAAACCCTAAAAAAACTCGGAACCCTAAGAAAAAAAAAACTCTAAAAATCCTAAACCCTGACCCCTATACCTTTAACACGAAACCTGAAACGCTAATCCCAAAACCCTAACCCTTAACCATTAAACCCAAAACCAAAAACCCTAAACTCCAAACACTAAACCCTAAACCAAAAACCCTAAAATCTAAACTCTAAACATTAAACCCTTAACCCTAGATCGAAAACCCTAAACCCTAAACTCCAAACACTAAACCCTAAACCAAAAACCCTAAAATCTAAACTCTAAACACTAAACCCTTAACCCTAAACTGAAAACCCTAAAGCCTAAACCTTTGAATCCTAAACCCTAAACCCCAATTTAAAAAAAAAAACTCGAAGCCCTAACCTTAAAAATCAAAACCCCTATCCCAAAAATGGAAACCCTGAAGATAAACCCCAAACCATAAAAAAATCATTAACCCTAATCTCTAAATGTTAAATCCTAAACAGACCCTACTCTAAATCCTACACCTTAGACCCTAAACATTAGACCCTAAACCATAAACCCTAAATGCTAAAACCTAAAAAAAAGACTCAAAACCCTAAACCCTAAAAAAACCCTAAACCCTAAAACCTATACCCTAAACTCAAAACACTAAACCCTAAAAAAAAACCGTAAACCCTAAAAAGGAAAAGCTCTAAATCCTAAACCCTGCCCCTATATCTTTAACACGAAACCCGAAACCCCAAACCCAAAACCCCAACCCTTAACCCTTAAACCCAAAATCATAAACCATAAACCCTAAACCTTAAACTATAAACACTAAACCCTAAACCCTAAACCAAAAGCAAAACCGTAAAGCCTAAACATTTGAATCTTAAACCCTAAACCCTAATTAAAAAAAAAAACTAAACACTAAAAAAAACTATAAATCCTAACCTTAACAATCAAAATCCCTAACCTAAAAGGTAAATCCTAAACCAGAAAAAAAACTTAACCCTAAATCCTAAACCCTAATCTCTAAATCTTAAATTATGAACCCTTAACCCTAAAACCTAAACCTTAATCCCTAAAAAAATCCTAAACCCTAAACCCTAAAAAAAATAAAATAAAAACCTAACACAAAACCTTAAACCCTAAACCCTAAACCCACTAAACCATAACCGTGAACCTTAAAACCTAAAACTTAAACCTTAAAACCCTAAACCTTAAACCCTAAACTATAAAACCCTAAATGCTAAACCTAAATTAACTTGAATTGGTCTGTTCTCCGATAAATTTGTCCAAATGATCATGGATGACAAAACGGACTGCGTAAACGCATCCCAAACATCGATAATACTTGGGAAAGACACCATTATAACAATAATCGCAGATCAAGGGTCCGCATGACCATGCCAGAACTACCTGGTTTGAGTGGTCACACCACCTTCGGGCAAGATTACCTCGATCGAGGGACCTGGGCGCCTCTTATGATTCGAGCATAGTCACACCCACACCCCAATATAATTACGTTAAAGTCTTTGTATGGCTGATATATTCACTCCATTTTCAAGTGTGGTCATGTTGTAAATAAGGCTTTTCGATCTTCTTGAGAGGTAAGATGGGCGTTTCCACACCTGAATTTGGCATGATCATGTCAAACCCCTCTTAACTTTGGCCTTTGAAAGAGCCCGCCAAGGAAGTTTCAGGCCTCGTAGGAACTCTAAAGGATCGTATATGAGTCTTGATTCCCATACCCCTACCAGGGTCATACGTGTGTCTTAAGAATTTTAGAAGATGTTCCATATGCATGTCATCGAGTAAGAACCTTTCCAACGCGGAATCAATTTATCCAGACTTTAAACACAAGACATAAACATGGTGTGGGGTAATTTTGTTGATTGTTTTCATCATGAGGGTGCCTGTATCAATAAAGTATAGCCCCATGTCGCAAGAACGAATGTCAACACGAAGGATATAAACAACAATGCTTGCTCAACATCAATCGTCTTTGAGTATGACCACAACAGTTCAAACCCCAATTACATTGCTTGAAGTGTTCACTTAAATATCTCATGGGCTCCTCGAGGCACGATAAGCCATGTGAGATCCAATNAAAAAAGGTTTCTCAGCATTTTTTCTTTAAATTTTGATAAAGCTAACTGTGAAACTTAGGGCACGTTTGGGGCAGCTTATTTTGTGCGGTGGCGTTTCGAAAATGCATCTCGCCTGTTTGGGTAAACTGCGTTTTGGCAGCTTGTGTGTTTTCAAAACCCTGAAAATAACGTTTTCACACCGCACATATCTAGGTGTGGTGGCAACTTTCTGGATGCGGTCTGACTTTTTCATAAAAATAAAAATTTGTAATAACTACCCTACAGCTTATCAGCAGATTATTTTTAATCAGCTCATCAGCAGATTATTCAATAAACTACAACAACCTCGTACATACCCTTAAAATTTTCATAACATATGATTTTACCAAGCATTTAAGTATATTTACACTCATATCACTCCATTCTTTATAATTTATATAACCAATATTTAAATTTCTTGCATTCATGGTGTCCAAATCTTTCAAAAAATAAAGAAAATCATCAATATATATATATA
>JXCR01127097.1:99606-137706 GCA_002079205.1 Phalaenopsis hybrid cultivar
CGAGTGGAATACGATGAAATAAGAGGCGCAAGTAAACCTCAGTGAAAACTTAGTTGCAGCAAGGATATCGAACAAAACAGTTAAAATATCGAGAAACCCACTGCCATATAAAGCAGTCGAGCAAGGAGTATCGGACGAATCAAGAAAGACAGAGCGATTAAGGGGGAGGAAGGAGTTAACTCTTGAAGCCAAGCCCAAAGAAAAATGCAGGAATAAACCCAAAGCAATTTCAGCAGCACCTCCCCTCCTTCCTAAAAATTTCAACAACCTCAAGCCCTCTCATTCCAACGGGTTTTATTGCAAAGAGGGAGGAGTTACACACCTTTCACTTACCTGGGGGCGAGGCGCACGCGATAAGGAGAAAACTTTACCAGAACACGGGGAGAGGGGACCACGGGCCTATGCTTTGCGAGGAGAGGAGAGCTCGGGCCGAGAGAGGGAGATCGGCGAGGAGGATTCACGAACGGGACGAAAGGAGCGAAAGGCCGGAGCGTGGGTCGCAGGTTAGGCATCACGGATTTAAGAAATTTCTTTTTTTTTAAAATTATTTTTAATATCTTTTTAATATTTGACTTAAAATCATTGATTCGAACACAATTCGACCACACAAAAAACCATATCAAAAAGGATGTCCTTTCTAGGTAATTTATACATTCTGCCCTCGTTGATGCACTTCGTTTCGTCATCAAGACCGTTCGAACAAACTCGTCGACGATCGAGTAAAAAAATATCAAATTTAATTTTTGTCGAAATTTTGGTTCTTGATTGATCATTTTGAAAATTAATTTTAATTTTGATTCATTATAAAACCAATAAAGGTGTGAGCGACATGAATTTCGATGTTTATATGCGTTGATTGTCCGAATCGTGATATTCGTGCACGAATGTGCAGAAGTCATAATGGGTTTTCCTGAAGCTTTTAAACCCTACGAGAACTCTCTTTGGGCCTTCACATGTTGGTGTTAACCTTCCAAGTGCTGAAGGTCTACGACCATCTACGTAGGGTTTCAAAGAAAGAGCCATGAGGAGGTTTGAATTTCTATGTAAGTGGGTCTCATCTCTAGTCTTCTAGGATAGTCAAAGGAGAATCATACTTCTAGATCCTAAGAACTACGATGAGGAAAGTCCTGACAAAAAATGAGGCCAAAAAATGGATCTCCAATAGATGCGGTGTGCTAACTAAGAACATCGTGTGTATTGAAGTTGACCGAAGAGATCAACAAAACTAGCACAGACGTTCCATGTCGACACACTTAGAACAAAACACAAGAAGAGAGAAGATAGTTTCCGTTGAGGAGTAAAATGTGAACCTTCGATCGAATCCGAAGAATCGGAACTATCGTTGGGAATTAGAAGGTGGATTTCAGACTGTCAAATTTTAGATGTATGTTTCGAATTTGCGTCAGGTTTTGATTTGTTTTTGATTTTGGGTTTCGATTGGATTTGATTTTTTATTTTCATAAAGTTTCGAGAGTTTAAGATAAGTGAGAGGATCAGATTACGATGGAAGCACAATGACTCACATTCAAATCAAAGATTGATCAAAGGGAGAAGATTGAAAGCAAAAGATGGATATCAGAATTTAGGTGTTGACCCAAGACGAGAACTGAAATTTAGGTACCAGCATCGGTATTAGAATCAAAATTTGGATTCCGACATCGAAAAGATATGAATCATAATTTGGGTACTAAACCAGAGATTTGATTATTTGATTTAATTACGATAGGAGAAGATCTCAAAGCAACACGAAAATGGATGTAAAATCCTCAATCTCTAAAATTTGATTTGAAAGACTGCGATAGGAGAGGCTCTTAAAGCAACACAAAATCATATGTAAAACCCTCAAACACTTGAATTTGATTTGAAATATCGCAATAAAAAGATCTAGTAAACTTTGTAATTTACATTTATAAAACATCCTAAACCCTAAACCCTAACCCTATCCCCTAATCCCTAAATCTTAAATCCTAATCCCTAAAAAAAAAGCGCTAAACCCTAAACCCTAAAACAAAAAAAAAATACTAAAACTTAAACCCTTAACCCTAAATACTAAAACATGAACCCTAACAAAAAAAAAAACCTTAACACTAAACCCAAACCATAAAAAAACCACTAAACCCTTAACCCTAAATATTAAAACCTAAACCCTAAAAAAAACCATAACACTAAACCTTAAACCCTAAACCCTAAAAAACAAAAACCCTAACCCATAAGCCTTACATTAAACCCTAACCATAAAGCCTAAAAAAACCCTAAACCCTAAATTATAGTCCCTCTACCCTAAAACCTAAATTATAGTCCCTATACCCTAAACCCTAAATCCTAAACCCTAGGCCTTATCATTGAACCCTAGACCCTAAACCCTAAACCCTAAAAAAGATACCATAAACCCTAAACCATAAACCATAAACCATAAAACCCAAAATTTTAAACCCTAAACACTCAAACCTAAACCCTAAGAAAAAAAAAACCCTAGACCCTAAACCCTAAACCCTAAAAAAGAAACCATAAACCCTAAACCATAAACCATAAACCATAAAACCCAAAATTTTAAACCCTAAACACTCAAACCTAAACCCTAAGAAAAAAAAACCTAAACCCTTAATCATAAACTCTAGCACTACACCCTAAAAAAACTTTAAACCGTAAACCTGAAACTCTAACCCTGAACCCTAGACTCTATACCCTAAACCCTAAACCCTAAACTCTAAATCCTACACCTAGACCCTAAACAATAGACCCTAAACCATAAACCCTAAACACTAAAACCTAAAAAAAAAAACCCTAAACTCTAAACCATAAAAAAAACCCTAAACCCTAAAACCTAGACTCTAAACCTCAAACATTAAACCCTAAAAAAACCCTGAACCCTAAAAAAGAAAAACTCTAAAAATCCTAAACCATTACTCCTATACCTTTAACATGAAACCTGAAACGCTAATCCCAAAACCCTAACCCTTAACCTTTAAACCCAAAACCAAAAACCCTATACCCTAAACTCTAAACACTAAACCCTAAAATCTAAACTCTAAACACTAAACCCTTAACTCTAAACTGAAAACCCTAAAGCCTAAACCTTTGAATCCTAAACCTTAAACCCTAATTTAAAAAAAAAAACTCTAAGTCCTAACCTTAAAAATCAAAAACCCTATCCTAAAAATCGAAACCCTAAAAGATAAACCCTAAACCATAAAAAAAATCATTAATCCTAATCTCTAAATGTTAAATGCTAAACATACCCTACTCTAAATCCTACACCCTATAACCTAAACATTAGACCCTAAACCATAAACCCTAAATGCTAAAACCTAAAAAAAAAGACCCAAAACCCTAAACCCTAAAAAAACCCTAAACCCTAAAACCTATACCCTAAACCCAAAACACTAAACCCTAAAAAAAACCGCAAACCCTAAAAAGGAAAAGCTCTAAATCCTAAACCCTGACCCCTATATCTTTAACACGAAACCCGAAACCCCAACCCTTAACCCTTAAACCCAAAATCATAAACCATAAACTAAAAACCCTAAACCTTAAACTATAAACACTAAACCCTAAACCCTAAACCCTAAACCTAAACCAAAACCCTAAAGCCTAAAATTTTGAATCATACACCTTAAACCCTAATAAAAAAAACTAAACACTAAAAAAACTCTAAACCCTAACCTTAACAATCAAAATCCCTAACATAAAAATCAAAACCCTAAAAGGTAAATCCTAAACCAGAAAAAAACTTAACCATAAATCCTAAACCCTAATCTCTAAATCTTAAATTTTGAACCCTTAACCCTAAAACCTAAACCTTAATCCCTAAAAAACAATCCTAAACCCTAAACTCTAAAAAAATAATAATAATAAAAACCTAACACTAAACCTTAAACCCTAAACCCATTAAACCATAACCGTGAACCTTAAAACCTAAAACCTAAACCTTAAAACCCTAAACCTTAAAACCCTAAACCTTAAACCCTAAATGCTAAACCTAAATTAACTTGAATTGGCCTGTTCTCCGACAAATTTGTCCAAATGATCATGGATGACGAAACAGACTGTGTAAACGCATTCTAAACATCGATAATACCTGGGAAAGACACCATTATAACAATAATTGCAGATCATGAGTCCACATGGCCATGCCAGAACTACCTGATTTGAGTGGTCACGCCACCTTCGGGCAAGATTACCTCGATCAAGGGACCTGGGCGCCTCTTATGATTCGAGCGTAGTCACACCCACACCCCAATATAATTACTTTAAAGTCTTTGTATGGCTGATATATTCACTCCATTTTCAAGTGTGGTCATGTTGTAAATAAGGCTTTTCGATCTTCTTGAGAGGTGAGATGGGCGTTGCCACACCTGAATTTGGCATGATCATGTCAAACCCCTCTTAACTTTGGCTTTTGAAAGAGCTCTCCAAGGAAGTTTCAAGCCTCGTTGGAACTCCGAAGGATCGTATATGAGTCTTGATTCCCAGACCCCTACCAGGGTCATAAGTGTGTCTTAAGAATTTCAGAAGATGCTCCATATGCATGTCATCGAGTAAGAACCTTTCCAACGCGAAATCCGTTTATCCAGACTTTAAACGCAAGACATAAACATGGTGTGGGGTAATTTTGTTGATTGTTTTCATCATGAGGGTGCCTGTATCAATAAAGTATAGCCCCATGTCGCAAGAACGAATGTCAACACGAAGGATATAAACAACAATGCTTGCTCAGCATCAATCATCTTTGAGTATGACCACAACAATTCAAACCCCAATTATATTGCTTGAAGTGTTCACTTAAATATCTCATGGGCTGCTCGAGGCACGATAAGCCATGTGAGATCCAATACAATCCCGTGTAACTCATAAAGGATGCCTTGTATATGCTGCATCCAAAATAAATGCCAACTCACTAGAGTTGTTAACGATTTAATTTTAAACCAAGTTAGAATCGACTCAATTTCACCTTAAAAAAAAAAGAGATCAAAATTCAATTAAAAATTTTAACTCATAACTCGACTTATTTATTTGATCTGAACCAACACTCAAGTCAATTTGAGCAATTAATGATCCTCGAGCTAAAAGTACTGCCCTAATTACTGGCCTATTTCTCCCGGTGGTCTTATCCCACATCCATCCCCAATTTCATAACCAGCAATAGCATTTATTATGATGCACAAATTAATCTTACGAGTACAAGTACAAATTTAAATGTTAGATATATAAATATTTCGACAGTTAAGATAAGTAAATGAAAATATTTAAATGTTTGTTGTATAATTGGAAAATGCACTCATACATATTTGCTTGAGACCTAATACATTCAAATTAGATCAAAACTTAACCTTAAAAATACAGCGGTGAATTCCCTTTTTTTTCAAGTGAAATACACATTTTCATTCATAACTTTTATGACATTAAAATGGTATAAGTATAATATCAAACTTTGGGTGTTAAATATGAAAATAAATAAGAATTTTAAGGCATGGATGTAAATTTCCCAATAATAAAAAATGCAAGTATTGATTTTTTCAAGGATTAGTAAGTGAACGCACCGAACAAGACATAAAATATTCCGTCCCAACATCCGCACGACCAACCACTGATATGACGTGTATGGAAACGTAGTTGCCGATGATTGGTCGTCAGGACGTGCCTCATTCGGATGGAATATTCTCTGTAATATGGCATAAATAATTATCAGCAATAAACATGGGCAATGAGTGATATGTTTGTAAATATTCTATCTAACATTTTTTTTTTAATCTACAACAAAATCAACTCCCTAGAGATCATTGTGGCCCTTTCTCAATCTCTAATTGACCAATAAGGATCGAAACTATAGATCTGCAGAAATTGTTTACATGACATTATTGGACAGCGAACCATGAAAACCTTCAGACATCACAATATCAAAAAGATTAAAAGAAGAAAATAACGGCAGGGAAGACGATCCAGATCTGAGACCTGAAACCATCTCTGATAAAGGTTCTAAAATCTTCCAAAATAGAAAATTTGCATACGTACCACCCAGATTCTTATGTATTTACATATCCAACACCTAAATTTATACTTTATATTAATACCACCAAAATCTTACATATCACATTTTAAAAGGTAAAACAAACCTATTCATGCTGAAGTAATTTGGTATGTATGTAAAAATTGAAGATAAAGTGCTAGATATGAAACAAGATATGAGAAGTACCTATGTATATCACCCTTGTAATCAAGTCTTATATGGTTTCCAAATATTGCACACAGCTGCAGTAATTCTGAGTTAAAAACACAAAGAATATTAAACTCAATTTCTAATTGCCTGGCAGAAGCTTTTCTTGGGAGGCAATTACATGCAGACCACCTGAAACTTGCTATTTCTACATATCAATGTTTCGGGTGGTTTGTATGCAATTATCCTTTTTTTTTTTTTAATAAATGCCAAGCCCAGATTTGACATAGAATACATCCTCACAATTAAAACTGATGAAATAAAAATTGCAGCCATTCAGTTAACCTTTTGTTACTTATATCAACCAGAGGATAGGATCAGCTTTATCTGAATGTGGAAAATCAAAGAAAGAAGTTTGGCAGTGCATGGCGGCAGGATTCGGATTGATTTTCATTGAAAGAATCAGCCTTCTCATTTAGTTCAAAGATCCCCTGCGGACTTCATTTGTGAATAGCAAAATTTAGGGTGCTATAAATGTAATTATCCCAATAAAAAAAACTAGCTGAATCAGCATGAGCAACTTCAAATCAAAGTGCGGCCAACGTGAATTCAGAATATTTTTTTAGTCAGTGGTTATGTACTCAATATTATCGGTAAAATGTGTTATGCAGCACTGCTTGAGCACGATAATGGGGCTGAAAGAATACAGTAACTAAATAATTGGGGCAGTATTTATTTTCATTTTCAATGAGAGGTTTCCCTGCTTGTAAACCATGTAAGTATTGATTTAAGTATTAAAATATGATTTTACCTCATCAAGTTATTCAGAACCTAGATTCTCGTAAAGCACACAGTCAGATTCATAGTGTTTGGTTACAGATTAGTAGTTCGAAGCTTCGATCCATGCGACCATGTCCCGTCTAAATTTACACACCACACATTAAACACAGAAGGCAAAATAAAATAAGCAAGAGAGCGAAGAAAAAAATGAAGAACACAGGAGAGGGGAGAACCCGGGAAAAAAAAAACGTCCCGTGCGATCTCCCCCTAAAAAACACCCAAGAAAATGAAATTTTATTAGAATTTTGGCCTGCCATGCGAGCGCACCCAACATGGCAAAGGCCGAGAGATGACAAGAAATAACAAACAGATCATCAGACACAACAAATGAATGTCAAAATGTCGTCTCCGGCTTCAAAACATTAACATAACTACGGTAAACTCCAGTATTTAATCTACGCCGCGAGCAAAATGCAATAATTTCTATATCCTGTAAAGAGCACCACAACTCGCTCTAAAAACGGCGTAACATTAAATAAACTCTTAACCATACGAGCTCGATACCATCCATCTTCAGAAACTATAATCGCGCAGCAGAGGCCGTCAATATCAGCGCATATAACCAGAAACAAGCTACAGGGAAGACGATGTCTGGTTCAATCTGAGGCCTGACTCCGCTCTCCAATAACAGCTCCATGATCGGGCCCCGTCCATCGATCACCCACTCACGATCAGGTGATCGGAGAAGAGTGAAAGCCTTCAAATCAATGTAAGCAGCCATTAAAGTGAACGCCAAACAGTGAGGCCGAGAACGATAAGCACCGAAGGCCTTATATAGCAGATGGAAGAAAAATAGACGGCTTGGATGCAAGCTAATTTTTTATGAATGAGCTAGATGACTCCACGTGTTGGTTTCAGTTTATAATCGACCTTCCGTTCGTGTTTTCCGCGGCTGGCGGGAACACGAAAAAATAACCAACATAAACACACGACGGCAGAGATCCTGGACAGGGAGCTTAACGGTCGGACACCATAACCTTATGTTGTTTTTCATACTCCCATTATACTTTCACTTATTATTTTCTTATTGAAATTATTTTTAATAAAAAAAGTGTTGAGTTATAATAATTATTTAAAAAAACAAATATCTACTTTTTATATTATTCATAAAATTGATAACAACTTTCTTTAAAAAATTTTTTTGACTTTATAACTACTTTTATAAAAAAATGCCTCAATTCTATGATGAGAAATTTATTTCCTTAATTAAAGTGACGACCAAAAATAATTAGAGTCACTCTTATAAAATCATGAATTCCAGTCAGAGCTTATAGAAAAATTAATTTTTGTGAGGTTATATGCTAATATCATTAACAGATGCATCACCTCTCATGTAATAGGTGATGAGCTAATTTGTTAAACTGACCTATCGGATTGACATGACAAACTGATCACGAAAGTTTGACCAATCAAATTCTTCTAGCAAATTAACCAAGAAAAGCCAGACAAACCTGCCTAATAGATTGACTCGCCTAGCCTAGGATCCTGAGAATTGACGGAATGCAAAAGTGAAGACCGAAATAAAAAATTCATGTCACATCTTCTTTTATGAGTAGTCTAACATTCACTCCACAATATTTTCACTAAGACACCCATAATTATTTTTGTTTATCATGATTTGTATTTTTATATTTTCTTTTGAAACGTGTAAAAGCAGCGAAGATTGATTCACGAGAAACCATCGGACTTTTCTGGGGGATCTCACGCCATGGCTCTCACGGAACCTCTGTTCCCCCTCATCTCATTACATCATCTTCTTCGCTTGGATGATCGAAAAAGAAAATATAAAAGCTAAATCTAAATAACAAATCCATCATCTTCATTCACCTTCATTACACAGGTGTCTCCCAAATTATTTAAACCCAAATACAATACAAGACCCGTTATTAAAAAAATGATTCAACAATAATAAATTATAAATAAGCTGAATATTAACAAACTTTAACTCGCTCTTTATCAATNTTTTAAAAAAATATCTACTTTTTATATTATTCATAAAATTGACAACTTTCAAAAAAAAAAATTTTGACTTTATAACTACATTTATAAAAAAAATGCCTAAATTTTATGATGAGAAGTTTATTTTCTTAATTAAAGTGATGACCAAAAATAATTATAGTCACTCTTATAAAATCATGAACTCGAGTCAGAGAAGAAAATTTAATTTTTGTGAGGTTATATGCTAATATCATTAAGAGATGCATCACCTCTCATATAATAGGTGATGAGCTAAATTGTTAAACTGACCTATCGGATTTACATGACAAACTGATCACGAGAGCTTCACTAATCAAATTCTTCTAGCAAATTAACCAAGAAAAGCGAGACAAACCTGCCTAATATATTGATTATTCAAACTATTCTACTAAGCTCGCTTAGCTTAGGATCCTGAGGATTGACAGAATGCAAAAATGAAGACCGATATAAAAAATTAATGTCACATCTTCATTTATGAGTAGTCTAACATTCACTCCACAATATTTTCATTAAGACACCCATAATTATTTTTCTTTGTCATGATTTGTATTTTTATATTTTCTTTTGAAACGTGTAAAAGTAGTGGAGATTGATTCACGAGAAACCATAAGACTTTTCTGGGGGATCTCACGCCATGGCTCTCACGGAACCTCGGTTCCCCCTCATCTCATGACATCTTCTTCTTCGCTTGGATGATCGAAAAAGAAAATATGAAATTTAAATCTAAATAACAAATTCATCATCTTCATTCACCTTCATTACACAGGTGTCTCCCAAATTGTTTAAACCCAAATACAACACAAGACCTCTTATAGAAAAATGATTCAACAATAATAAATTACAAATAAGTTGAATATTAACAAACTTTAACTCGCTCTTTATCAATAGTTACTCTTTATTAATATTATAAAGTTGATAAAATATTACAATTTATTTATCGGTTTATCTTTTTTTTTTTTCAATAAATTACAAATTAAATTTTTAGAAAATTCAATTATAGCTGATATCTCTATAAAGCTATACTAACCCTATTTGTTTTAAAATAGCATCATGAACTTTTTATGACATGCTTTTAACNTGGTATATCTTTTATTTATTTTTCAATAAATTACAAATTAAATTTTTAGAAAATTCAATTATATGATCTCTATAAAGCTATACTAACCCTATTTGTTTTAAAATAGCATCATGAACTTTTTATGACATGCTTTTAAAGCTAAAATTTAAATTCTTTAAAAAATGAAGAATATCTTCAATCAACAATATCTAATCTCTTCAAAAAATTAATCTTCACATTTGAGTGGCTACTTTTTTCGCTTCATTTTAGACTCGTATTAATTCTTATTTTTCAATATTTTAAATACCAAAAAAAAATCTTATTTAAAAAACAAAAATTAAAATATTAGGTGCATTTTTTGAATTTATAATTTTTAAATCTCAATAAATCCCAAGGACACCATGTTGGATTCTATTGGATTCAATTAATACTGTTAAACGGAATTAGGTACTCAAATTGCTAAGCACTTTCTCTGGAGTTGTTTTATGCTTTTCGAAAATATATAGTCATATGTACTTATGTTATTTTTTAGTATTTTATTGCATTTGATGGCATATACTCCGTTTANAAAAAAAAAATCTTATTTTAAAAACAAAAATTAAAATATTAGGTGTATTTTTTGAATTTATAATTTTTAAATCTCAATAAATCCCAAGGACACCATGTTGGATTCTATTGGATTCAATTAATACTGTTAAACGGAATTAGGTACTCAAATTGCTAAGCACTTTCTCTGGAGTTGTTTTATGCTTTTCGATAATATATAGTCATATGTACTTATGTTATTTTTTAGTATTTGATAGCATATATATCTATGAAATTTTATTAATTTCATTTTTATAAAATTTATGATGAAAAGCCATAATTTAGTTTTAGTTAAATAATAATATTTTTGATGTGATATGAAATTTTTGGGTTTTATAAATGCAAAGAAAAATGTGTAGGTGTTAAATATGAAAATACATAAGTGTAAGATCCTAAAGTGTCCAAGAAACATAACCAAGGTATAGAACGTCTTTGCACGGGGAGGTGAGAAAAGGTATATTACAGAGCGATAAAGATTGCAAAATCATTTATTTATGATATGGACTCCCTATTTATTTGAATAGATCTCAATCTTACAAAATTGCATATCAGTCCCTCATCATTAGCCTTTAAAGAGAGATTTTCGTAATTACAAAGATGCTTCAATATAATAAGACTGGCGAATAGATTCGGTCGGTAAGATGTTCGTTGAGTGCTACCTCCGCTTTGTCTCAATCGGTACTTGTCGATCGCTGGCATGTGGGAAACTCTCTGACATATTCCTCTGGTCGTTCGATTCAATTGTCTTCTTCGTTATGTCTGGTCAGGCTGATCAATAGTACATTCCCTTTGAACTACATGTTTGCTTTGAGATTCATGCAGACATAATTTTGTATCCATATTTAATTCTGATATTCTCTTACTCATTGGGAGCTGCACAACACATAAAAATAAGAGAATCTTTTTTAAAGTATAAGAAATAACTAAATGACATTATTGAGCAATAATAAACCTCCTTGGATTTCCGTGCTCAGGACACTATAAATAAGCCATGGGATAAGGAAAGTTTGTACCCTTTACTTTTCCTCTTACTCTCTAGATATTTTGTCTTCCCTTTTCATGTATGTCATTATGTCTCTCAAAGAAGATTCTTCCTCTAACAAGGACGCCCTTCTTAAGGCGATGAATAACATGCAGAAGAAAGCACGTTAGCCCAACACATAACGGAAGATGGCGAGTGAGTCATTTTTAGGGGAGTTGAGTAAGAAGAGGGTTGTGCAAAATTCACAGACTAGGAAGCTTGATGGTCGATTAGGATCCTCGAGTCTTCTTCTGAGCTCCTTGTTAGAGGGAACCTTTGAGAACCTTGAAGGACATTCGGGCGACCGACTTGTTGGTCATCCGANACATGGTCACTCCATTTTCGTGTGTTGTCATGTTGTAAGAAGACTTCTAGGTCTTTTGAGAGGTAGGTTGCGCGTTGCCACACCCTAATATAATTATGCTAAAGCCTCTTTATGGCTGACATGGTCACTCCATTTTCGAGTGTGGCCATGTTGTAAAGAAGACTTTTAGGTCTTTTGAGAGGTAGGTTGGGCGTTGCCACACATGAATTCGACATGATCATGCTAGAGCCCTCTTAAGAGTTGTGGTTTCAGGCGTCGTGGGAACTCTGAAGGATCCTATAAGAGTCTTGATCCCAAGACCCCGGCAAGGGTCGTAAGTGCATCTTAAGAACTCTAGAAGATGCTCCATATGCATGTCTTCGAGTACAAACGATTCCAACACAAAATTCTTTTATCCAAACCTTAAACATAAGGCATAAACATGTGCGGTATATTTGGTATCATGAGGGTGCCTATATCAATAAAGTATATCCTCATGTCGCAAAAACGAACGTCAACACAAAAGATATCAACAACGAAGCTTGCTCAACATCAATCGTCTTCGTGTACGATCGTGACGTGACGGTGCAAGCCCCAATTATATTGCCTGGAGTGCTCGCTTAAATATCTCATGTCCTTGAGTCACGGTCAGCCATGTGAGATCCAATACAATCCCGTGTCACTCAGAAAAGACGTCTTGTATATGCTGCATCAAAAATAAGTGCCAACACACTAATGTTGTTAACAATTTAATTCCAAGCCAAGTTAGAATCGACTCAAATTCACCTTAAAAAAAAAAAAGAGATTCAAATTCAATTCAAAATTTTAGCTCATAACTCGACTCATTTATTTGATCCGAGCCAACATTCAAATCAATTTGAGCAATTAATCATCTTCAAGCTAAAAGTGTTGCCCTATTTAAGACATTCAATAATTCAATTAAAGATGAGTCGCCAATCATATAAATACATTATTCTAATTACAACCAAATCAATCGCTTCCATATTCCCAATTAACAGATGAACATTTCGTCAAATGCAGGAGGTAATAATAAACTTTTAAAAAAAGTTCTATTAACACTAACAAAATTGTGCAAATTAACAATAAATAACAACAGATAATTAAAATGTACTGAAAATTTAATTTCATTGTTTAAGAATTGAGTAGTGAAATTGAAATGATTCAACAAATGAATAACTGGGATTTTGAGGATAGCATTAGCCTCTTTAGTTGCTTGTAGAGTATCCGTCGGAGATTGTTCTGGTGAAATAGAGACAATTAGCTTGTTGAGCGCCCTTGCGAGATGGTTTTTGTGCTGCATTCAGAATAAAATAAGACACGAAGAAGAATATATTAAACGATATGGAGTTAAAAATTGATATAAATATTATAAATATCTTCTTCTGTACCACAAATTTTCAGAAATAAAAGGTTGGTGTAAGATTAAGCATTGAAAAAAAAATACTAGAGGAAATACAATTGATCCGTTGGAAAGCATTTTTTATAATGGGAAACTATTCATAATGCTTGGGAGAATTTTCAAGATTTCTTCTTTGCACGTAATTACCTTTAAAATATTTCAATGCATATCATATACTCTGTTGTGATATTAAAGATATAANCATCCCACATCCATCACCAATTTCTTACCCAGCAATAGCATTTATTATGATGCACAAACTAAGCATTTATTATGATGCACAAATTAATCCTATGAGTACAAGTACAAATTTAAATTTTAGATATATAAATATTTTGACAGTTAAGATAAGTAAATGAAAATATTTNTATCCCACATCCATCCCCAATTTCATACCCAACAATAGCATTTATTATGATGCACAAACTAAGCATTTATTATGATGCACAAATTAATCCTACGAGTACAAGTACAAATTTAAATTTTAGATATATAAATATTTTGACAGTTAAGATAAGTAAATGAAAATATTTAAATGTTTGTAGTATACTTGGAAAATGCACTCATACATATTTTCCTGGAGACCTAATAGATTCAAATTAACATAGATCAAAACTTAACCTTAAAAATACAGCGGTGAATTCCCTTTTTTTTCAAGTGAAATACACATTTTTATTCATAACTTTTATGACATTAAAATGGTATAAGTATAATATCAAACTTTGGGAGTTAAATATGAAAATAAATAAGAATTTTAAGGCATGGATGTAAATTTCCCAATAATCAAATAAGCAAGTATTGATTTTTTTAAGNATAAATATGAGAATAAATAAGAATTTTAAGGCATGGATGTAAATTTCCCAATAATCAAATAAGCAAGTATTGATTTTTTTAAGGATTAGTAAGTGAACGCACCGAACAAGACATAAAATATTCCGTCCCAACATCCGCACGACCAACCACTGGCGGCCACGTTGCCCGCATATGACGTATATGGCAACGTAGTTGCCGATGATTGGTCGTCAGGACGTGCCTCATTCAGATATTCTTTTATGTTTGTAAATTGTTTACATGACGTTATAGGACAGCGAACCATGAAAACCTTCAGATATCACAATATCAAAAAGATTAAAAGAAGAAAATAACAGCAGGGAAGACGATCCAGATCTGAGACCTGAAACCATCTGTGATAAAGGTTCTAAAATCTTCCTAAATAGAAAATTTGCATACGTACCACCCAGATTCTTATGTATTTACATATCCAACACCTAAATTTATACTTTATATTAGTACCACCAAAATCTTAGATATCACATTTTAAAAGGTAAAACAAACCTATTCATGCTGAAGTAATTTGGTATGTATGTAAAAATTGAAGATAAAGTGCTAGATATGAAACAAGATATGAGAAGTACCAATGTATATCAACCTTGTAATGAAGTCTTATATGGTTTCCAAATATTGCACACAGCTGCAGTAATTCTGAGTTTAAAACAGAAAGAATATTAAACTCAATTTCTAATTGCACTGGCAGAAGCTTTTCTTGGGAGGCAATTACATGCAGACCACCTGAAACTTGCTATTTCTACATATCAATGCTTCGGGTGGTTTGTATGTAATTATCCCTTTTTTTTTTAATAAATGCCAAGCCCAGATTTGACATAGAATACATCCTCACAATTAAAACTGATGAAATAANAAATATTCCGTCTCAACATCCACACCACTGACGGCCACGTTGCCCGCATATGACGTGTATGGCAACGTAGTTGCCGATGATTGGTCGTCAGGACGTGCCTCATTCGGATGGAATATTCTCTGTAATATGGCATAAATAATTATCAGCAATAAACATGGGCAATGAGTGAGATGATTGTAAATATTCTATTTAACATTTTTTTATGAATCTACAACAAAATCAACTCCCTAGAGATCATTGTGGCCCTTTCTCAATCACTAATTGACCAATAAGGATCGAAACTATAGATCTGCAGAAATTGTTTACATGACATTATTGGACAGCGAACCATGAAAACCTTCAGACATCACAATATCAAAAAGATTAAAAGAAGAAAATAACAGCAGGGAAGATGATCCAGATCTGAGACCCCAAACCATCTCTGATAAAGGTTCTAAAATCTTCATAAATAGAAAATTTGCATACGTACCACCCAGATTCTTATGTATTTACATATCCAACACCTAAATTTACACTGTATATTAATACCACCAAAATCTTACATATCGCATTTTAAAAGGTAAAACAAACCTATTCATGCTGAAGTAATTTGGTATGTATGTAAAAATTGAAGATAAAGTGCTAGATATGAAACAAGATATGAGAAGTACCTATGTATTGTTAGGTATGGTTCGAGTTGGAGTTTCTTGGTGGAGAGGTGTGTCTCCTGGTGAAAAGGAGTGTCTCTTGGAATAAAGGGGGTTGGGAGGAGCGAGGGCGTGATTGTAATTTTATCTAAGGGTTTGTATATGTCTATATATATGTGTAACCCTATGGGATATATGGAAACTTCTCTGAAATAGTGAAACCACCGCTCGCTCCCGAGGACGTAAGCAATTCTTTGCCGAACCTCGTTAAACCTTTGTGTTCTTCTTCTAGTTTGTGTCGATTCTTGTTTTATTCCGCTGCAATTTTCACAACATGTATATCACCCTTGTAATGAAGTCTTATATGGTTTCTAAATATTGCACACAGCTGCAGTAATTCTGAGTTAAAAACACAAAGAATATTAAACTCAATTTCTAATTGCCTGGCAGAAGCTTTTCTTGGGAGGCAATTACATGCAGACCACCTGAAACTTGCTATTTCTAAATATCAATGTTTCGGGTGGTTCGTATGTAATTATCCTTTTTTTTTAATAAATGCCAAGCCCAGATTTGACATAGAATACATCCTCACAATTAAAACTGATGAAATAAANTAACTCTAACCCTAAACCCTAAAAAAAACTCTAACTCTAAACTCAAAACCATAGACTCTAGACTAAATCTAAACCCTAAATCCTATAGCCTAAAAAAAGTCCCTAAACCCAAAACCATAAGAAAAAAACCTCAAACTTCATAACCACAAACCCTAAACCCTAAACCCTAAACCCTAAACCACAAACCCCAAACATTAAACCCTATAAAAAATAAAAAAACCATAAATTTCGTAAACCCTAAAATAGAAAAAACCTAAACCCTAAAAACCATAAACCAAAACCTAAAACCCTAAACACTAAACACTAAATCCTAAATCTTGAGTTCTAAACACTTAAAAAAAACAAAAAAAAACCAAAAAAAGAACTTAAACCCTAAACCTTAAAACCCTAAACCCTAAAACCCATACCCTAAACTCNGTTATGTTGTTTTTCATACTCCCATTATACTTTCACTTATTATTTTCTTATTGAAATTATTTTTAATAAAAAAAGTGTTGAGTTATAATAATTATTTTAAAAAATAAATATCTACTTTTTATATTATTCATAAAATTGATAACAACTTTCAAAAAAACAAAATTTTGACTTTATAACTACATTTATAAAAAAAACCTAAATTTTATGATGATATGTTTATTTTCTTAATTAAAGTGATGACCAAAAATAATTATAGTCAGTCTTATTTTTTGTGAGGTTATATGCTAATATCATTAATAGATGCATCACCTCTCATATAATAGGTGATGAGCTAATTTGTTAAACTGACTTACCGGATTCACATGACAAACTGATCACGAGAGCTTGACTAATCAAATTCTTCTAGCAAATTAACCAAGAAATGCCAGACAAACCTGCCTAATATATTGATTATTCAAACTATTCTACCAAGCTCGCCTAGCTTAGGATCCTGAGGATTGACAAAATGCAAAAGTGAAGACCGATATAAAAAATTCATGTCACATCTTCATTTATGAGTAATCTAACATTCACTCCNAAATTTTTGACTTTATAACTATTTTTATAAAAATATGCCTTAATTCTATGATGAGAAGTTTATTTCCTTAATTAAAGTGACGACCAAAAATAATTAGAGTCAACTCTTATGAAATCATGAACTCCTGTCAGAGCTTAAAGAAAAATTAATTTTTGTGAGGTTATATGCTAAAATCATTAACAGATGCATCACTTCTCATGGAATAGGTAAAGAGCTAATTTGTTAAACTGTCCTACCAGATTCGCATGACAAACTGATCACGAGAGCTTGATCAATCAAATTCTTCTAGCAAATTAACCAAGAAAAGCCAGACAAACCTGCCTAATAGATTGACTCGCCTAGCCTAGGATCCTAAGAATTGATGGAATGCAAAAGTGATGACGGAAATAAAAAATTCATGTCTCATCTTCATTTCTGAGTAGTCTAACATTCACTCCACAATATTTTCATTAAGACACCCATAATTATTTTTTATCATGATTTGTATTTTTATATTTTCTTTTGAAACGTGTAAAAGTAGCGGAGATTGATTCACGAGAAACCATCAGACTTTTCTGGGGGATCTCACGCCATGGTTCTCACGGAACCTCTATTCCCCCTCATCTCATTACATCATCTTCTTTGCTTGGATGATCGAAAAAGAAAATATAAAATTCAAATCTAAATAACAAATCCATCATCTTCATTCACCTTCATTACAACTTTAAACCCAAAAACAATACAAGACACCATGTAAAAAAATAATTCAACAATAATAAATTACAAATAAGCTGAACGTTAACAAACTCTAACTCTTTCTTTATCAATAGTTACACTTTATTAATATTATAAAGTTGATAAAATATTACAATTTATTTATCGGTATATCTTTTATTTTTTTTCAATAAATTACAAATTAAATTTTTAGAAAATTCAATTATAGCTGATCTCTATAAAGCTATACTAACCCTATTTGTTTTAAAATAGCATCATGAACTTTTTATGACATGCTTTTAACGCTAAAATTTAAATTCTTAAAAAAATGAAGAATATCTTCAATCAACAATATCTAATCTCTTCAAAATATTAATCTTCACATTTGAGTGGCTACTTTTTTCGCTTCATTTTAGACTCGCATTAATTCTTATTTTTCAATATTTTAAATACCAAATAAAGAAAATATCTTATTTAAAAAACAAATATTAAAATATTAGGTGTATTTTCTGAATTTATAATTTTTAAATCTCAATAAATCCTAAGGACACATTGTTGGATTCTATTGGATTCAATTAATATTGTTAGACGGAATCATGTACTCAAATTGCTAATCACTTTCTCAGGAGTTGTTTTATGCTTTTAAAAAATATATAGTCATATGTACTTATGTTATTTTTTAGTATTTTATTGCATTTGATGGCATATACTCTGTTTAATCGTTATATATATATGACTATATATTTATATTTATATCTAAGAAACTATATCTATTTCATTTTTCTAAAATTTATGTATTAAAAGCCATAATTTACTTTTAGTTAAATAATAATATTTGTGATGTGATATGAAATTTTTGGGTTTTATAAATGCAAAGAAAANTATTTACTTTTAGTTAAATAATAATATTTGTGATGTGATATGAAATTTTTGGGTTTTATAAATGCAAAGAAAAATGTGTAGGTGTTAAATATGAAAATACATAAGTGTAAGATCCTAAAATGTCCAAGAAAAATAACCAAGATATAGAACGTCTTTGCACGAGGAGGTGAGGAAAGGTATATTAGAGAGCGATAAAGATTGCAAAAATCTTTTATTTATGATATAGACTCCCTATTTATATGAATAGATCTCAATCTTACAAAATTGCATATCAGTCCCTCATCATTAGCCTTTAAAGGGAGATTTTCGTAATTACAAAGATGTTTCGATATAATAAGACTGGCGAATAGATTCGGTCGGTAAGATGTTCGTCAAGCGCTGCCTCTGCTTTGTCTCAATCGATACTTGTCGATCGCTGGCATGTGGGAAACTCTCTGACATATTCCTCTGGTCGTTCGATTCAATTGCCTTCTTCATTATGTCTGGTCCGTCTGATCAATAGTACATTCCCTTTGAACTACATGTTTGCTTTGAGATTCATGCAAACATAATTTTGTATACATTTTTAATTCTGATATTCTCTTGCTCATTGGAAGCTGCACAACACATAAAAACAAGAGAATCTTTTTTAACGTATAAGAAATAACTAAATGACATTATTGAGCAATAATGAACCTCCTTGGATTTCCGTGCTCAGGACACTATAAATAAGCCATGGGATAAGGAAAGTTTGCACCCTTTCCTTTTCCTCTTACTCTCTAGATCTTTTGTCTTCCCTTTTCATGTATGTCATTATGTCTCTCAAAGAAGATTCTTCCTCTAACAAGGACGTCCTTCTTAAGGCGATGAATAACATGCAGAAGAAAGCACATAAGCCCAACACATAACGGAAGATGGCGAGTGAGTCATTTTTAGGGGAGTTGAGTAAGAAGAGGGTTGTGCAAAAGTCACAGACTAGGAAGCTTGATGGTCGATTAGGATCCTCGAGTCTTCTTTTGAGCTCCTTGTTAGAGGGAACCTTTGAGAACCTTGAAGGACATTCGGGCGACCGACTTGTTGGTCATCCGACTAAGGCAAACGTTTCTGTCAGGGGGAAAGGGATGCCCGTTCAGGTGTGTCGGTGGTGACATTTCCTCAAAGTGTTCAAAGCGAGGTGATGACCGAGCGAAAACACCATCTCATATGTCAAAGGGTGGATTTTCTTCCGAGGGCGGAAACCTAGACAAGACTAGAGAGGATGCTACATCTTTTACTATGTTTGATTAGAATCAAATATTGGGTAGGTGGCTTTATATTATCTTGAATATTTGTACTAGTTTTCCTAATACAAATATGGAAATTCTGATGGTTTTTCGTATCAATAGATATTGACACTTATTCTAAGGACGACGTGGCGGTTGTGGAACAGGTCACTGCGGGTGGTGTTGATATTGCGAAACAAGATGCTGTGAAACTGGGAATTGTCCATGCGACAGGATGTTCTAGTGCTGGATGTTGCAAAGAAGGCTCTTGCGAATCAGGGTGTTACAGAGCGAGGTGTTGCGACCTTAAACCTTAAACCCTAAACCCTAAATATTAAACCCTGAACCTAAAAAAAAAACCCTAAACCATAAAACCTAAACCCTAAAACATTAACCTAAAATACTAAACCCCAAACCATAATCCTTAAACCCTAAACCATAAACCTTAAACCCTAATAAAAGAAATCCTAAATCCCAAACCATAAACATTAACCCTAATCCCTACAAAAATCCAAACCCTAAACTCTAAACCCGAAACCCTAACCTTAACCCTGAAACCTAAAACCCCAACCGTAAACCATAAAAAAAACCCTAAACTCAAAACCTTAGACCCTAGACTATAGACATTAGACCCTAGACACTAAACACTATACNCCGGAACCCTAACCTTAACCCTGAAACCTAAAACCCCAACCGTAAACCATAAAAAAAAAACCCTAAACTCAAAACCTTAGACCCTAGACTATAGACATTAGACCCTAGACACTAAACACTATACCCTAAAAAAACACCATAAACCTTAAACCCTAAAAAATTAAAAACCTAAACCCTAAACCCCAAAATCCTAAACCCTAAAACCTAACCACTAAACCCTTTAAAAAAATTAAATAAATTAAAAAAAAAACATCTTTAACCTCGTCAACCTTAAAAAAGGGAAAACTTAAACCCAAACCCTAGACCCTAAAACGTAAACTCAAATCCCATAACTNGCCCTAAAACCTAACCACTAAACCCTTTAAAAAAAATTAAATAAATTTAAAAAAAAACATCTTTAACCCCGTCAACCTTAAAAAAGGGAAAACTTAAACCCAAACCCTAGACCCTAAAACGTAAACTCAAATCCCATAACTCTAAACCCTAAAAACCTTAAACAAAAAACTCTAAACTCTAAACCTGAAACGCTAAACCCTAAACCTAAACCCGAAACGCTAAACCCTAAATCCTAAATCCTAGCCCTAAACCCTAAAACCCTTAACCCTAACCTTAAACCCTAAATCCTAAAAAACCCTAAACGCTAAACCCTAAACCTTAAACCCAAAATCCTAAACCCTAATAACCCCAAACCCTAAACCCTAAATCCTATAACCTAAAAAATCCAAAATGTAAAACTTAAAACCCTAAATCTTAAACCTTAAAACCCTAAACTTTAAACCCTAAACCCTTAGAAAAACTCTAAACCTTAAACCTTAAACCTTAAACCCTAAACCCTAAACTCTAAATCCCTACAGCCTAAACCCTAAATCCCTATACCTTATACCCTAAACCCTAAAACCTAAACTCTAAACCCTAAACCGTAAAACTTAAACCATAAACCTAAAATCTAAATCCTTAACTTAAACCCTTTAAAAAAAGCCCTAAACGAAAAACCCTTCAAAAAACATAAACCATAAGCCATAAACACTAAAAAAATAAAAAAAATAAAATCCTAAACCCTAAAGCCTGAAAAAAAAAATATCCTAAACCCTTAAAAAAACTCTAAACCCTAAACCCCAAACCCAAAACCTGAAACTCTAACNTCCTTCAAAAAACATAAACCATAAGCCATAAACACTAAAGAAATAAAAAAAATAAAATCCTAAACCCTAAAGCCTGAGAAAAAAAAATATCCTAAACCCTTAAAAAAACTCTAAACCCTAAACCCCAAACCCAAAACCTGAAACTCTAACCCTAAACCCTAAAAAAAAACTCTAAACCCTAAACTCAAAACCATAGACTCTAGACTAAATCTAAACCCTAAATCCTATAGCCTAAAAAAAGTCCCTAAACCCAAAACCATAAGAAAAAAACCTCAAACTTCATAACCACAAACCCTAAACCCCAAACCCCAAACATTAAACCCTATAAAAAATAAAAAAACCATAAATTTTGTAAACCCTAAAATAGAAAAAACCTAAACCCTAAAAACCATAAACCAAAACCTAAAACCCTAAACACTAAACACTAAATCCTAAATCTTGAGTTCTAAACACTTAAAAAAAACAAAAAAAACCAAAAAAAGAACTTAAACCCTAAACCTTAAAACCCTAAACCCTAAAACCCATACCCTAAACTCTAAATCCATAAACCATAAACCCTACCCTAAACCATTAAACCTAAACCCTAAAAAAAACCCTAGACACTTCAAAAAAACACTAAACCCTAAACCCGAAACCCTAATCTTAAACCCTTAAAAAACCCTAGACCCTGAACTCAAAACCCTAGACCATAAACCAAACCTAGTCCCAAGACCCTAAACCCTAAACACTATACAATAAAAAAACCCTAAACCTTAAACCTAAAAAAACCAAAAAAAAACCATAAGTTCCTTAAACCCTAAAAAAGAAAAACCCTAAACCTAAAACCTTAAACCCAAAACTCTAAACCATAAACCTTAAACTTACCCTAAACTCGAAGCCCTAAGCCGTAAACCTAAACCCCAAACCCTAAGCCTTAAACCCTAGAATAAAAAAAAAAAAAAAACAAAAAATAAACCCTGAACCCTAAACACTATACAATAAAAAAACCCTAAACCTTAAACCTAAAAAAAAACCATNTATAAGTTCCTTAAACCCTAAAAAAGAAAAACCCTAAACCTAAAACCTTAAACCCAAAACTCTAAACCATAAACCTTAAACTTACCCTAAACTCGAAGCCCTAAGCCGTAAACCGAAACCCCAAACCCTAAGCCTTAAACCCTAAAATAAAAAAAACAAAAAAAAACAAAAAAATAAACCCTGAACCCTAAACACTATACAATAAAAAAACCCTAAACCTTAAACCTAAAAAAAAACCATAAATTCTTTAAACCCTATAAACCCAAAACTCCAAACCCTAAACCTTAAACGTAGCCTAAACCCTAAACCCTAAGCCGTAAACCTAAACCCCAAACCCTACGCCCTAAACCCTAAAATAAAAAAAAATNCCATAAATTCTTTAAACCCTATAAACCCAAAACTCTAAACCCTAAACCTTAAACTTAGACTAAACCCTAAACCCTAAGCCGTAAACCTAAACCCCAAACCCTACGCCCTAAACCCTAAAATAAAAAAAAATAAAAAAATTAAAAAAAAACAAAAAATATACCCTAAACTCTAAAACCCTAAAAATAAAAAAACCCTAAACTTTTAAAAAAAAACTAAACCCTAAAACCTAAAAAACTAAACTTGTAACCCTAAACTCTAAACCATAAAATATAAACCCTAAGTCTAAACTCTAAACTCTAANACTAAACTTGTAACCCTAAACTCTAAACCATAAAATATAAACCCTAAGTCTAAACTCTAAACTCTAAAAAAAAAAGCCATAACCCTAAACCCTAAATCCTAAAACCTAATCCCTAAATCCTAAATCCTAAACCCTTANAGCCATAACCCTAAACCCTAAATCCTAAAACCTAATCCCTAAATCCTAAATCCTAAACCCTTAGCCCTAATTCCTAAACCCTAAAAATTAAACTCTAAGCCCTAAAAAAAACTCTCAACTCTAAGCCCTAAAAAAAACCCTAAACCCTAAATCCCAAACACTAAACACTAAACCCTAACCCTAAAAAAATAAAATAAAAAAACCACACAACTCTTAACCCTAAATACTAAAAAAACCCTAATACTAAACCCTAAACAACAAAAACCCTAACCCTAAACCTAAACCCATTAAACCTTAACCATAAAGCTTTTAAAAATCCCTAAATACGAAACTCTAAACCCTAGACCCTAAATTCTAAACCCTAGACACTAGACGCTACCCTTTAAAAAAGACCATAAACCCTAAACCCTAATTCCTTAAAAATAAAAAATAAAAAAGAGCTTATATCCTTAACCCTAAACTCTAGCACTGTATCCTAAACCCTACACCTTGAACCCTAACCCAAAATCCTAAACTCTAAACCCTAAATCCTACACCCTAGACCCTAAACATTAGACCCTAGACCGTCACTGCTAAAACCTTAAAAAATGAACCCTAAACCCTAAAAAAAACCTATACCATAAAACCTAGACCCTAAACCCTAAAAAAAACTCTAAACCTTAAAAAAGAAAAACTCTAAACCCTATATCTTAAACCTGAAACTCGAAACCTTAAACACAAAACCCAAAACCCTAACCCCTAACCCCTAAACACTAAAAACCCTAAACCTTTGAATAATAAACCCTAAAGCCTAGTAAAAAAAACCATAAACACTAAAAAAAAATCTAAAACCTATTCTTAAAAAACAAAACCCTAAACGCTTAAAAAAACCATAACCCTAAACCCTAATCCCTAAATCCTAACCCCTAAACCCTAAACCCTAAACCCAAAGCCCTAAAAAAAACCTAAATCTTAAACCCAAAACCCTAAAAAAATAATAATAATAAATGNCCTTAAAAAAACCATAACCCTAAACCCTAATCCCTAAATCCTAACCCCTAAACCCAAAGCCCTAAAAAAAACCTAAATCTTAAACCCAAAACCCTAAAAAAATAATAATAATAAATGAAAAAATAAACTCTAACACTAACCTTAAACCCTAAACCCCAAACCCTAAACTCTAAACCCACTAAATCCTAACCTTAAACCCTAAAACCTAAACCTTAAAACCAAAACCATAAACCCTAAAATTAGCTTGAATTGGTCCATCTTTTTACAAATTTTTCCAAACGCATTCGAAACATCGATTATATCTGGGAAAAACAACATTATAGCAACATCACAGATAAGGGGTCAACATGGCCATGCCAAAACTCTATTTGGTTTGTGTTGTCACGCCACCTTCAAGCATGATCATGTCGATCGAGGGACATAGGCACCTCACACGATTTGGGCTAGTCACGCCCACACCCCAATATAATTATGTTAAAGTCACTGTATGGCTNAGCATTCGAAACATCGATTATATCTGGGAAAAACACCATTATAGCAACATCACAGATAAGGGGTCAACATGGCCATGCCAAAACTCTGTTTGGTTTGTGTTGTCACGCCACCTTCAAGCATGATCATGTCGATCGAGGGACCTAGGCACCTCACACGATTTGGGCTAGTCACGCCCACACCCCAATATAATTATGTTAAAGTCACTGTATGGCTGACCTGGTCACTCCATTTTCGAGTGTGGTCATGCTGTAAAGAAGACTTCTAGGTCTTTTGAGAGGTAGGTTGGGTGTTGCCACACCCTAATATAATTATGCTGAAGTCTCTGTATGGCTGACATGATAACTCCATTTTCAAGTGTGGTCATGCTGTAAAGAAGACTTTTAGGACTTTTGAGAGGTAGGCTGGGCGTTGCCACACATGAATTCGACATGATCATGCTAGACCCCTCTTAACTTTGGCTTTCAGAAGAGCTCGCTAAGGAGGTTTCAGGCATCGTGGGAACTCTGAAGGATCCTATAAGAGTCTTGATCCCAAGACCCCGACAAGGGTCGTAAGTGCGTCTTAAGAACTCTAGAAGATGCTCCATATGCATGTCTTCGAGTACAAACGATTCCAACGCAAAGTTTGTTTATCCGAACCTTAAACATTAGGCATAAACATGGTGTGAGGTATTTTTGGCATCATGAGGGTGCCAATACCGATAAAGTATAACCCTGTGTTGCAAAAACGAACGTCAACACGAAATATATCACCAACGAATCTTGCTCAGAATCAATCGCCTTCAAGTACGATCACGACAGTGCAAACCCCAACTATATTGCCTAGAGTGTTCGCTTAAATATCTTATGGGCTCCTTGAGTCATGATGAGCCAAGTGAGATCCATACAGTTCTGTGTCATTCAGAAATGATGCCTTGTATATGCCCCATCAAAAATAAGTGCCAACACACTAATGTTGTTAACAATTTAATTCCAAGCCAAGTTAGAATCAACTCAAATTCACCTAAAAAAAAGAGATTCAAATTCAATTCAAATTTTTTGCTCATAACTCCACTCATTTATTTGATCCGAGCCAACATTCAAATCAATTTGAGCAATTAACGATCTTCAAGCTAAAAGTGCTACCGTATTTAAGACATTCAATAATTCAATTAAAGATGAGTTGTCAATCATATATATACATTATTCTAATTACAACCAAATCAATTGCTTCCAAATTCCCAATTAACAAATGAACATTTCGTCAAATGCAGGAGGCAATAATACATTTTAAAAAAAGTTCTATTAACACTAACCAAATTGTGCAAATTAACAATAAATAACAACATATAATTAAAATGTACTGAAAATTTAATTGCAATATTTAAGAATTAAGGAGTGAAATTGAAATGATTCACCAAATGAATAATTGGGGTTTTGAGGATAGCATTAGCCTGTTTAGTTGCTTGTAGAGTATCCTACTAAGATTGTTCTGGTGAAATAGAGACAAATCTTAATGAGCTTGTTGAGCGCCCTTGCGAGATGGTTTTGTTGCTGCATTTAGAATAAAACTAAGACACGAAGAAGAATATATCAAACGATATGGAGTTAAAAATTGATATAAATATTATAAATATTTTCTTCTGTACCACAAATTTTCAGAAATAAAAGGTTAGTGTGAGATTAAGCATTGAAAAAAAATACTAGAAGAAATACAACTGATCCCTGGAAAGCACTTTTTACAATGGGAAACTATCTATAATGCTTGGGATAATTTTCAAGATATTTTCTTTGCACGTAATTACCTTTAAAATATTTCAATGCATATCATATACTCTGTTGTGATATTAAAGATGTAAACATTTATGGTTGGGGAGATTTATGTAACTACCACCCAATTCCCATGTATAAACATATAAAACACCTATACTTCAATTTACCTACGCAAAAACATAAAAAAGCGATGGTCTAAATGTAAAAATTGAAGTTTGAATTGGGTGATAAGTATGTAAAAGCCATTTATACTTNTTTTTTTTTAAAGTGAAATACACATTTTCATTCATAACTTTTATCATAGTAAAAGGTTACGAGTATAAATTTCAAACATTGTATGTTAAATATGTAAATAAGTAAGAATTGTATGGCATGCATTTAAATTTCCCAAGAATCAAACATTCAAGCATTTATTTTTTTAAAGGATTAATAAGTTTTTATAACTCGCACAGTTCTTATGTTGGTGCTATGCGAAAGAAGCTCATTGAAAATGACAATAGCTATATTTGGCAAAAAAAATATTACATCCGGATGCACATACAACCAACCACCAATGGCCATGTTTGTAAATATTCCTTAACATTTTTTATGAATCTACAGATAAATCAACTTCGTATTGATTATTGTGGCACTTTTCTCAATCTCTAATTAACCGATAAGGATTGAAACTATCTATTTGCAGAAATTGACTTGACATTTTATGACAGCGAAGCATGAAAACCTTTAGACTTCACAATATCAAAAGGTTTAAAGAAGAAAATAACAGGGAAGACCATCCAGATCTGAAACCTGAGAATATCTGATAAAGGTTCTAAAATCAACCTAAATAGAAAATTTGCATACATACCACCCAGATAGTTCTGTATTTGCATATCCAACACTTAAATTTGCTCTTTATATTTTATACAACCAAAATCTTACATATCACCTTTTAAAAGGTGAAACAAACATACTCATGCTGATGTAATTTGGTATGTAAAAATTGAAGATAAAGTGCTAGATATGAAAGAAGATATGAGAAGTACCTATGTAAATCACCCTTGTAATGAAGTCTTATATAGTTTCCAAATACTGTACCTGCTGGAGTAATTCTCAATTAAAAACAACAAAATATAATAAACACAAATTTTAATTTCACAGGCAGAGGCTTTTCTTGGGAGGCAATTACATGCAGACCACCTGAAACTTGCTATTTCTAAATATCAACGTTTCGGGTGGTTTGTATGTAATTATCTTTTTTTTTAATAAGTGCTCCAGATTTGACATAGAAAATATCCTCACAATTAAAACTGATGAAATATAAATTGCAGCCATTTATTTAAACATTTGTTACTTATATTGACCTGAGAATAGGATCGGCTTTATCTGAATGTGGAAAATCAATGAAAGAAGTTTGGCAGTGCATGGCGGCAGGATTCGGATTGATTTTCATTGAAAGAATCAGCCTTCTCATTTAGTTCAAAGATCCCCTGCGGACTTCATTTGTGAATAGCAAAATTTAGGGTGCTATAAATGTAATTATCCCAATAAAAAAAAACTAGCTGAATCAGCAGGAGCAGCTTCAAATCAAAGTGCCAACAACGTGAATTGAGAATATTTTTTTTTGTTATCGGTGAAATGTGTTATGTAGCACTGCTTGAGTACAATAATGGGGCTGAAAGAATACAGAACTAAATAATTGGGGCAGTATGTATTGTTATTTTCAATGAGATGTTTCCCTGCTTATAAACCATGCAAGTATTGATTTAAGTATTAAAATTTGATTATACCTCATCAAGTTATTCAGAACCTAGATTATCGTCAAGCACGTTCAGTCAGATTCATAGTGTTTGGTTACAGATTAGTGGTTCGAAGCTTCGATCCATTCGACCATGTCCCGTTTAAATTTACACACCACACATTAAACACAGAAGGCAAAATAAAATAAGCAAGAGAGCGAAGAAAAAAAGGAAGAACACAGGAAAGGGGAGAACCCGGGCAAAAAAAAACGTCCCGTGCGATCTCCCCCTAAAAAACACCCAAGAAAATGAAATTTTATTAGAATTTTGGCCTGCCATGCGAGCGCACCCAACATGGCAAAGGCCGAGAGATGACAAGAAATAACAAACAGATCATCAGATACGACAAATGAATGTCACCGTGTCGTCTTCGGCTTCAAAACAATATCATAACAACGGCAAACTCCAGTATTCAATCTACGCACACGAGCAAAACGCAATAATTTCTATATCCTGTAAAGAACACCACAACTCGCTCTAAAAACCGCGTAACATTAAATATACCCTTAACCATACGAGGTCGATACCATCCATCTTCAGAAAATGTGATCTCGCAGCTCCATGCCATCAATATCAGCGCGTAAAAACAGAAGCAAGCAGCAGGGAAGACGATGTCGGGTCCAATCTGATCCAGATCTGAGGCCTGACTCCGATCTCCAATAACAGGTCCATGATCAGCCCCCGTCCATCGATCACCCACTCACGATCAGGTGATCTGAGAAGCGAAAGCCTTCAAATCAATGTAAGCAGCCATTAAAGGGAACGCCGAAAAAAAAGAAAAGGGAGCGATAGACACGAGCCTGCGGTTGAGGAAAAACACCGAAGGCCTTATATAGCAGAGGGAACAAAAATAGACGGCTTGGATGCAAGTTAAATTTAGATGAATGAGCTAGATGACTCCACGTTTTCGGTTTCGGTCCATAATGGACATCCGTTTTTGTTTTCCGCGGTTGGCGGGAACACGAAAAAATAACCAACAGACACACGACCGCAGATAGATCGTGGGCCGGTGAGCCTAAAAGTCGGACACCATAAGCTTATGTTATTTTTCATACTCCCATTATAATTGCACTTATTATTTTCTTATTGAAATTATTTTTAATAATAATAAGTATTGAGTTATAATAATTATTAAAAAAATAAATATCTTTTTTTTTTTTGTTATTCATTAAATTGATAACAACTTTCAAAAAAAAATTTATTGACTCTATAACTACTTTTTATAAAAAAGATCTCAATTCTATGATGAGGAGTTTATTTTCCAAATTAAAGTGATGACCAAAAATGATTAGACGATGTTATAAAGTCGTGAATTCGAGTTAGAGCTTAAAGAAAAATTAATTTTTGTGAGCCAAAGCATATATCTTGCAGGCTCCTAATGCTTGAAAAACACAACTTACATCAAAGTGACATGTTAAGGTGATATGCTAATCTCACTCAGCGATGTATCAGCTCTCATGTATTAGTTGATGAGCCAATTTGTTAACGAGAGCTTGATCAATCAAATTCTCATCGTAAATTAATTAAGAAAAGCCCGACAAACCTGTCTAATAGATTGATTATTCAAACTGCTCTACCAAGCTCACCTAGTTGATGATCCTAAGAATTCACGGAATGTGAAAATGAAAACCAATATCAAAAGTTGATTCACATCTTCATTTATGAGCAATTTGACATCCATGCCACAATATTTTCATCAAGGGACCCATAACTATTTTTGTATATCATGATTTGTATTATATATATATATATATATATATATATATNGAGGGTGCCTATATCAATAAAGTATAGTCCCATGTCGCAAAAATGAACGTCAACACAAAGATATCAACAACAAATCTTGCTCAGCATCAATCTTCTTCGTGTACGATCGTGACGGTGCAAACCCCAATTATATTGCCTGAAGTGTTCACTTAAATATCTCATGTCCTTGAGTCACGGTCAGCCATGTGAGATCCAATACAATCTCGTGTCACTCAGAAAAGACACCTTGGATATGCTGCATCAAAAATAAGTGCCAACACACTAATGTTGTTAACAATTTAATTCCAAGCCAAGTTAGAATCGACTCAAATTCACCTAAAAAAAAAAGAGATTCAAATTCAATTCAAAATTTTCACTCATAACTTGACTCATTTATTTGATCCGAGCCAACATTCAAATCAATTTGAGCAATTAACGATCTTCGAGCTAAAAGTGCTGCCGTATTTAAGACATTTAATAATTCAATTATAGATGAGTCGCCAATCATATAAATACATTATTCTAATTACAATCAAATCAATTGCTTCCATCTTCCCAATTAACAGATGAACATTTCGTCAAATGCAGGAGGCAATAATAAAATTTTAAAATAGTTCTATTAACACTAATAAAATTGTGCAAATTAACAATAAATAACAACAGATAATTAAAATGTACTGAAAATTTAATTGCAATATTTAAGAACTGAGCAGTGAAATTGAGATGATTCACCAAATGAATAACTGGGATTTTGAGGATAGCATTAGCCAGTTTTAGTTGCTTGTAGAGTATCCTACTGAGATTGTTCTGGTGAAATAGAGACAAATCTTAATGAGCTTGTTGAGCGCCCTTGCGAGATGGTTTTGTTGCTGCATTTAGAATAAAACTAAGACACGAAGAAGAATATATCAAACGATATGGAGTTAAAAATTGATATAAATATTATAAACATTTTCTTCTGTACCACAAATTTTCAGAAATAAAAGATTAGTGTAAGATTAAGCATTGAAAAAAAAATACTAGAAGAAATACAACTAATCCTGGAAAGCATTTTTTACAATGGGAAACTATCTATAATGCTTGGGATAATTTTCAAGATTTTTTCTTTGCACGTAATTACCTTTAAAATATTACAATGCATATCATATACTCTGTTGTGATATTAAAGATGTAAACATTTGTGGTTGGGGAGATTTATGTAACTACCACCCAATTCCCATGTATAAACATATAAAACACCTATACTTCAATTTACCGACGCAATTTCATACCCAGCAATGCATTTTAACTATGATGCAGAAATTAATCTTACGAGTACAAGAACAAATTTAAATGTTAGATATATAATATTTCAAAAGTTATTATAAGTAAATGAAAATGTTTAAATGTTTGTTGTATAATTAGAAAATGCACTGATAACTATTAAAGGGGCATTTACATATTTACCTAACACCTATACATTCAAAATAACATACCCATCAAAACTTAAGCATGACATTAAAAATACAGAGGTGAATTCTCTTTTCTTTTTTTTTTATGTCAAATACACATTTTCATTCATAACTTTTGTCATAGTAAAAGGTTATGAGTATAAATTTCAAACATTGTATGTTAAATATGTAAATAAGTAAGAATTGTATGGCATGCATTTAAATTTCCCAAGAATCAAACATTCAAGCATACATTTTTTTTAAAGGATTAATAAGTGTTTGTAACTCACACAGTTCTTCAGAATCTGTGTTGGTGTTATGCAAAAGCTCGCTAAAGTAACAATTGCTATATCTGGCAAAAAACAATATTCAATCTGAAATTGTATGGCATGCATGTAAATTTTTCGTTGATGATGTATATGTCGACGTGGCCTATATGGCGACGTGGCCTATATGGCGACGTGGCCACAGTGATTGGTCATCAGATCGTGTGATGTCGAGATGGAATACTTTCTCCATAATATGGCACACAAAGCAAATCATCAGCAATAAAATAACAGACTTTATATAGAAAATATCCCACGCCAACTGCGATATGTCAATCATGAGAAATGCATGAAATGTTTGTAAATATTCCTTAACATTTTTTATGAATCTACAACTAAATCAACTCCGTATTGACCATTTTGGCACTCTTCTCAATCTCTAATTAATCAATAAGAATTGAAATTATCTATCTGCAGAAATTGTTGACATGACATTATAGGACACTGAAGCATGAAAACCTTCAGGCTTCACAATATCAGAAAGTTTAAAATAAGAAAATATCTGCAGGGAAGACGATCCAGATATGAGACCTGAGATAATCTCTAATAAAGGTTCTAAAATCTTCCTAAAAAGAAAATGCGCATACATACCACCCAGATTCTTATGTATTTGCATATCAAACACTTCAATTTACTCTTTATATTTATACAACCAAAATATTACATATCACAATTTAAAAGGTGAAACAAACATATTCATGCTGAAGTAATTTGGTATGTAAGAATTGAAGAAAAAGTGCTAGATGTGAAAGAAGATATGAGAAGTACCTATGTAAATCACCCTTGTAATGAAGTCTTATATGGTTTCCAAATATTGCACCCTGCTGGAGTAATTCTCAATTAAAAACAACAAAAGATAGTAAACTCAAATTTTAATTTCACAGGCAGAGGCTTTTCTTGGGAGGCAATTACCTGCAGACCACCTGAAACTTGCTATTTCTAAATATCAACGTTTCGGGTGGTTTGGATGTAATTACCTTTTTTTTTAATAAGTGCTCCAGATTTGACATAGAAAATATCCTCACAATTAAAACTGATGAAATATAAATTGCAGCCATTTATTTAAACATTTGTTACTTATATTGACCTGAGGATAGGATCCGCTTTATCTGAATGTGAAAAATCAAAGAAAGAAGTTTGGCAGTGCATGGCGGCAGGATTCGGATTGATTTTCATTGAAAGAATCAGCCTTCTCATTTAGTTCAAAGATCCCCTGCGGATTTCATTTGTGAATAGCAAAATTTAGGGTGCTATAAATGTAATTATCCCAATAAAAAAAAAACTAGCTGAATCAGCAGGAGCAGCTTCAAATCAAAGTGCCAACAACGTGAATTGAGATTTTTTTTTTTTCAGTAGTTATGTCCTCAATATTATCGGTGAAATGTGTTATGTAGCACTGCTTGAGTACAATAATGGGGCTGAAAGCATACAGAACTAAATAATTGGGGCAGTATGTATTGTTATTTTCAATGAGATGTTTCCCTGCTTATAAACCATGCAAGTATTGATTTAAAGTATTAAAATTTGATTATACCTCATCAAGTTATTCAGAACCTAGATTCTCGACAAGCACGTTCAGTCAGATTCTTAGTGTTTGGTTACAGATTATTAGTTCGAAGCTTCGATCCATGCGACCATGTCCCGTCTAGATTTACACACCACACATTAAACACAGAAGGCAAAATAAAATAAACAAGAGAGCGAAGAAGAAAGGAAGAACACAGGAAAGGGGAGAACCCGGGCAAATAAAAACGTCCCGTGCGATCTCCCCCTGACAAACACCCAAAAAAATGAAATTTTATTAGGATTTTGGCCTGCCATGCGAGCGCACCCAACATGTCAAAGGCCGAGAGATGACAAGAAATAACAAACAGATCATCAGACACAACAGATGAATGTCACCATGTCGTCTTCGGCTTCAAAACAATATCATAACTACGGTAAACTCCAGTATTCAATCTACGCACACGAGCAAAACGCAATAATTTCTATATCCTGTAAAGAACACCACAACTCGCTCTAAAAACCGCGTAACATTAAATATACCCTTAACCATACGAGGTCGATACCATCCATCTTCAGAAACTGTGATCTCATAGCTCCATGCCATCAATATCAGCGCGTAAAAACAGAAGCAAGCAGCAGGAAAGACGATGTCGGGTCCAATCTGATCCAGATCTGAGGCCTGACTCCGATCTCCACTAACAGCTCCATGATCAGCCCCCATCCATCGATCACCCACTCACGATCAGGTGATCGGAGAAGCAAAAGCCTTCAAATCAATGTAAGCAGCCATTAAAGGGAACGCCGAAAAATAAGAAAAGGGAACGATAGACACGNTCTTAACCATACGAGCTCGATACCATCCATCTTCAGAAATTGTGATCTTGCAGCTCCATGCCATCAATATCAGCGTGTAAAAAACAGAAGCAAGCAGCAGGGAAGATGATGCCGGGTCCAATCTGATCCAGATCTGAGGCCTGACTCCGATCTCCAATAACAGCTCCATGATCGGCCCCCGTCCATCGATCACCCACTCACGATCAGGTGATCGGAGAAGCGAAAGCCTTCAAATCAATGTAAGCAGCCATTAAAGGGAACGCCGAAAAATAAGAAAAGGGAACGATAGACACGAGCCTGCGGTTGAGGAAAAGCACCGAAGGCCTTATATAGCAGAGGGAAGAAAAATAGACGGCTTGGATGCAAGTTAATTTTAGATGAATGAGCTAGATGACTCCACGTTTTCGGTTTCGGTNATAAATATACCCTTAACCATACGAGGTCGATACCATCCATCTTCAGAAACTGTGATCTTGCAGCTCCATGCCATCAATATCAGCGCGTAAAAACAGAAGCAAGCAGCAGGGAAGATGATGTCTGGTCCAATCTGATCCAGATCTGAGGCCTGACTCCGATCTCCAATAACAGCTCCATGATCGGCCCCCGTCCATCGATCACCCACTCACGATCAGGTGATCGGAGAAGCGAGAGCCTTCAAATCAATGTAAGCGGCCATTAAAAGGAACGCCGAACAATAGGAAAAGGGAACGATAGACACGAGCCTGCGGTTGAGGAAAAGCACCGAAGGCCTTATATAGCAGAGGGAAGAAAAATAGACGGCTTGGATGCAAGTTAATTTTAGATGAATGAGCTAGATGACTCCACGTTTTCGGTTTCGGTCCATAATCAACATTCCGTTTCTGTTTTCCTCCGCTGGCGGGAACACGAAAAAATAACTAACAGACACACGACCGCAGATAGATCGTGGACTGGTAAGCCTAAAAGTCGGACACCATAACTTTATGTTATTTTTCATACTCCCATTATAATTGCACTTATTATTTTCTTATTGAAATTATTTTTAATAATAATAAGTATTGAGTTATAATAATTATTAAAAAAGTAAATATCTATTTTTTATGTTATTCATTAAATTGATAACAACTTTCAAAAAAAAATTATTGACTTTATAACTACTTTTATAAAAAAAGGCCTCAATTCTATGATGAGTTTATTTTCCAAATTAAAGTGATGACCAAAAATGATTAGTCGATGTTATAAAGTCGTGAATTCGAGTTAGAGCTTAAAGAAAAATTAATTTTTGTGAGCCAAAGCATATATCTTGCAGGCTCCTAATGTCTTGAAAAAAACAACTTACATCAAAGTGACATGTTAAGGTGATATGCTAATCTCATTCAGCGATGTATCAGCTCTCATGTATTAGTTGATGAGCCAATTTGTTAACGAAAGCTTGACCAATCAAATTCTCATAGCAAATTAACTAAGAAAAGCCCGACAAACCTGTCTAATAGATTGTTTANATGAAGAAGCCGCAATATAGTATAAAAAGAATCAATTAAATTTAGATTACACTCATCACAACACAAATCTTAATTGATTCAAATTAGCCCGCCCTTCAAGTACACAAACAAATCACATTATTTTATAGGGGCAATCGCATGCAGACCAGCCAAAACTTGCTATTTACAACCACAATTTTTCATCCATTTTTCAGATTTTCACTCAAATATCAAAATTGCTGGTAAAATCCTAACCAATATTATTTATTTTTATCAAATTTTCAAAAGGTTGATTGCGGCACGTGTAAATACAACGGTTTGATAGTTCAAAAAAAATTCACTAAATGGTTAATTTGTAAACATCAATGTTTCGAGTGGTCCGTAGGTAATTGTCCCTATTTTATAATAGGTCCCATCATTTGTATTTAGAACACTGAACAGAAAATTCACAATNGTTTATGTGGCATAAATTTTTACGTCTCAACCCAAAATTGATTGCCTGTTTCTCAATTTTTAGCTCTTGCTGCAGAAACTCGTGCTCTCCCACAGGTCTTATCCCACATCCATCCCCAATTTCTTACCCAGCAATGCATTTTTACTATGATGCAGAAATTAATCTCACGAGTACAAGAACAAATTTAAATGTTAGATATATAATATTTCAAAAGTTATTATAAGTAAATGAAAATATTTAAATGTTTGTTGTATAATTAGAAAATGCACTGATAAATATTTAAGGTGCATTTACATATTTACCTAACACCCATACATTCAAATTAACACACCCATCAAAACTTAAGCATGACATTAAAAATACAGAGGTGAATTCTCATTTCTTTTTTTTTAAAGTGAAATACACATTTTCATTCATAACTTTTATCATAGTAAAAGGTTACGAGTATAAATTTCAAACATTGTATGTTAAATATGTAAATAAGTAAGAATTGTATGGCATGCATTTAAATTTCCCAAGAATCAAACATTCAAGCATTTATTTTTTTAAAGGATTAATAAGTTTTTATAACTCGCACAGTTCTTATGTTGGTGCTATGCGAAAGAAGCTCATTGAAAATGACAATAGCTATATTTGGCAAAAAAAATATTACATCCGGATGCACATACAACCAACCACCAATGGCCATGTTTGTAAATATTCCTTAACATTTTTTATGAATCTACAGATAAATCAACTTCGTATTGATTATTGTGGCACTTTTCTCAATCTCTAATTAACCGATAAGGATTGAAACTATCTATTTGCAGAAATTGACTTGACATTTTATGACAGCGAAGCATGAAAACCTTTAGACTTCACAATATCAAAAGGTTTAAAGAAGAAAATAACAGGGAAGACCATCCAGATCTGAAACCTGAGAATATCTGATAAAGGTTCTAAAATCAACCTAAATAGAAAATTTGCATACATACCACCCAGATAGTTCTGTATTTGCATATCCAACACTTAAATTTGCTCTTTATATTTTATACAACCAAAATCTTACATATCACCTTTTAAAAGGTGAAACAAACATACTCATGCTGATGTAATTTGGTATGTAAAAATTGAAGATAAAGTGCTAGATATGAAAGAAGATATGAGAAGTACCTATGTAAATCACCCTTGTAATGAAGTCTTATATAGTTTCCAAATACTGTACCTGCTGGAGTAATTCTCAATTAAAAACAACAAAATATAATAAACACAAATTTTAATTTCACAGGCAGAGGCTTTTCTTGGGAGGCAATTACATGCAGACCACCTGAAACTTGCTATTTCTAAATATCAACGTTTCGGGTGGTTAGTATGTATTTATCTTTTTTTTTTAATAAGTGCTCCAGATTTGACATAGAAAATATCCTCACAATTAAAACTGATGAAATATAAATTGCAGCCATTTATTTAAACATTTGTTACTTATATTGACCTGAGAATAGGATCGGCTTTATCTGAATGTGGAAAATCAATGAAAGAAGTTTGGCAGTGCATGGCGGCAGGATTCGGATTGATTTTCATTGAAAGAATCAGCCTTCTCATTTAGTTCAAAGATCCCCTGCG
>JXCR01127097.1:151069-192045 GCA_002079205.1 Phalaenopsis hybrid cultivar
GAAGGATAAATATGTAAATATAAGAAAAACTGAAACATGGGGAGACTGGTTACCTTGAACTGTAACCACAGTTTTAAGTCTCCCGTCTGGACCTTCTCGGGCGAAGAGCGCCGGGTTCCTCGTTCTCAATTTCTTCTTCTTTCTCGGTTTCTTCTTTCGTTTCAGGCTTTTCCTCTTCTTTCACCTCAGCTGGAGCGCTGGTTGTAGCCGTTACAGGTTCCTGAGAAGGCTGAATTCACAAAAGGATTTGTAACAGAATGAATAATACAGCGTGTTTGGGGTTGTTTGAAACCACTTTTAGGAGCTTTTACATGCATACCCGCACAATTCTCATGCATTTACATATCTAACAGCTAAACTTTTATATTTACGTGCATACCAATCAATTCTTTAAAATCAACTAATAAGTATCTATCATCTATCTTTTATCTATCTTTTTAAGGGTAAGTGACACCTTTTCAAGGATAAGTTTACGACCGGAAGATGCTAATGCACAAGAATTGGGTGTTATTTATCTAAATTTTCCTTTCATTTATAATAAAGGAGCATTTAAATACATACAACCAATTCTTATGTACTTACATGGTTAACACCTAAATTTTAATTTTTATATTTATGCAGCTCAAATCTTTCACATCACAATAAAAATATCATAATTGCAACTTCTAAAAAGTGAAATACATATTGCATAGATAAGGAAGCATATACTTAAAATTAAAGTTTGAGGGTTAGATATATAAATACATATGAATTATATGATATGTACATAAATGTCTCTAAAATAAAACATATTTGAAATATTAAAATAAAACATATTTTAATTTTATTTTGACACCACGACGCAGTTGGCAGGTGGAGGCCCCCTTGCATGAGGCATTAGGCTAGGCTTTGTTAATTATATCTAAAAATACTATCCAAGAATTATTTTTGAGTGTTTTGTAAGAATAAATTTATTTGTTTTTTAAAATCAAATATATATATTTTAAAAATACACTAAAATATATATTTTTTTAAAATAAAAAATTAATTAAAAAAATAGTAGAAAAATTTGATCTCGACGATAAAGGCACGGAAAGGAAGCTTACTGTAGTTTTCTTCTTTCCTCCAAGCAGAAACTTGAGGATGACGGAGACGATCACCACAATAATTGATGCGAGGATTCCAGTAGTGACATTAGGCTGCTTCTCACCTTTCTCAATGATATCCTAGAGCTCAAGAAATTTTAAATTTAGTATTTACAAAAAAAAATCCAATTTGAAAGTGCTAACATATGGAAATACTAGAAAATATTAAATGAGCTAAAACAAATGAAAACATTCGGCTAAAAAAATGAGGGGCAATTTACATACATACCACCCAATTTCAAAGTATTTACAAATCCAACATCTAAACTTTGCAAATCTTTCATATCACACCAAAATTATGACCATTTAACTTTCAAAAAATGAAAGACACATCTCCATGCATGTGAAAAGTGGTGTGAAGGTAAAAATTAAAGTTTCGGTGTTAGTTATGTAAATACATCGGAATTGAGTTGTGTGTATGTACATCTTCAAAAAAATTAGTATTGGAAGCAAGTTATGAGCTGACAAGTTGGATCTGCTTAAACTGAATGCATTTTTAAAAATGGTACAGTAATTGGAAGGTGCGTATGGGAGTGATACAAATTGAAGGAATTTTTCACAGAAATTAGGACAAACAAATCTTTTCTTCAACAGCACAATCCGAAAACATAAAGACAAGCACCAACAATTCGAGAGGTAGGTCATATCTTCAAAACCCTAAGATAACACCTACAATTTGAGAGGCAAGAGATCTATCCCAGAACCCCTAACACTAAGACTCAAGACAACAATCTCCTAGCATAAACCCAAACCCTAAACATTTTAGCCATATTTATAATAAATAATAAATTACAAAATTGCCCTTTTAGCCTTGTGCTTACAAAAATCTTCTATGATAGGCTCAGTGTTTCTAACATAAGTCTTTTCAGAATACATGCATTTCAAAAAATGGTTGAGTCATTGGAAGGGACGAGCAGGAGCTCTTTGGTTGGATGGGCACCAAATGTATTGAAATATTTTTCGAACTTTTCATCGTGCAATTTAAATGCATTGAAACGTGAATGAGAACAAGAATGATGACGAGAAAGGATAAGGAAGGACAATGAACAAAAAATGATAGTGGATGGGAATTCTGAGCGGGTGCAATGCAGATTTGAAAATGCCATAATTAGCACAATTTTCAAAAGTATGGAAACAAAAAAAATTCGAGCATTTCAAATTGCTAAAATTTAGTTTATTTTATTTTATATTATTCAAAGCAAAAAAAAAAAAACAAGAGAATGGCATGCCGACAAACTAAACAACCCAGTACAGTATAAACAAGATTTGACAATATTTCTGCATTTTACATCAAGGTAAGACATGTAGTAGATGAAGTCAAAAAAAATAATAACGGATAATTACATACAGCATCTGAAGCATTGATATTTTACAAATCAAGCACCCAGGTGATTTTTTGGTGATTTTTTGAACTACCGAACTAATGTATTTACGCGTGCCACAATCAAATCATAGAAAATTTGATAAAATTGAAAAATATGGGTTAGAATTTTATCATGTATTTTTTTATATTTGAGAGAATTTGAAAATTGGATGAAAGAGGATGCTCCATTTGTAAATAGTAAAATTTCAGGTGCTCTATATGCAATTGCCCTAAAATAATAATAAGATTTTTTTTTCTCCCATGAAAGAAAGGAAAAGAGGGGTGGAAAGAGGGTTCCTCGTAAAAAAGAGAAGAGAATCACAATTCGTATGTATTGACATATCTAACACTTAACTTTTACATTTATACCACTTAAATCTTTCATATTACATAAAAAATACCACCATTTTAATTTTTAAAAATTGAAATATACCTTTTCATACATAGGTAACGTTGTATATATGTAAAAATTGACATTTACATGTTAGATATGTAAATAAATAAGACTTGAGTGGAATGTATGTAAATCTTCCAAAGGAGAAAGAAAATGATGTCAAACAATTAAGAGAAGAAAAGAAAATAAAGTTGAAAGAGATTTTACTACTGACAATAAACTTTATCTTGTATGCATTCAAGAAAGGAATGTCGGCTATCTTGTAGAGAATATCAAACACTTTTCTCTGCAATTTTTAATCATCGTCAGCACCTGGATTCAAAAGAAAATAACAATAATAAAGTACCAAATTAACTTATAATTCCAGCGAATGTGACCTGGAAATTCGATAGTTTATTAGGGAGATTCGAGGCGGCTTCTTCAGCCTTCTGCATTTTCTTCTCAATCTCATACTTAGGTTTCCAAAACTTTTCTCTATAAGATATTGCTACTTTCTCATCATCAGCTATCAAAATGTTATCGAACAGTAGACCATCCTGCATGGTCCATATCTCGATGCCAATGGCCTTGATCGGCTCAAAATCAGGCTTCACAAGCTCAAAATAATCCGGATTCGGTATTTCCTGAGGTTTCCAGATGCCCTTATAATCTGGATTATCAATCAATGGACGATGCCATTTTCCCTTATAGGCCGGATTCCTCTTCGTCGGCCTCTTCCACACGCCGCATCCGGGAGCCGCGGCGCATTTTGGGTTATCAATCTTTGGTGTCTCCCACTCTCCATCCTCTTCATCATCCCAATCTTCTGGTTTCGATGCTTCGGGATCATCAATCTCCTCCGGTTCGTCATCCAACCATCCTTCGGGCTTAACTGCATCCGCATCTTCGATTTCGGCGGGAGCATCTTCGTCCCAATCGCCAGGCTTCACAGCATCGGGATCAGAAATTTTCGCTCTCTCATCCCAGTCCTCTGGCTTCTTATCATCCGGATCGGAGATGGTTTTTGGTGGGATTATCGCGGGTTCAAAATGATCGCTAGTTAGAAAATTCGCCTTCTTCTTCTCCTCTCCATCAATTAAAATCCTTATATCATTGTTAGGTTCGAGGATGGCGGTGTAGACATGAGAAAGTTTGTCGGATGGAACTGAGGGTGGGTATTTAAGGTGGTGTTCAACATATTTGCCGGTTTTGGGATTCTTGTGGTTGAGGATGAAGTGGACTTTGTTAGTAGAGCCACATTTATCAGGTCCAAACATGATGGAATAAGGGGAATTATTGTCGAACTCTTTGGGAATCCATTCGGGACCTTGGGGACGAAGATATTTCAGATAAGCGCCGCCGCATTCGAGGCCGTCTTGAAAGCGAACTTCATACTGAAGAACAATTGTTGTGTCCTTGAGATTGATTGGTTCTTCGAGTTCTTTAACTATGCCATACTTCCTGGCCTTCTCGCTAACAAGAAGGCCATGGTCTTCATGTCCATCACTATTGGAGTGTTTCCACACACCTAACAAAAGAAATCACAGGGGGAACAAATCAAGTTATAAAATTTGAAAAAAAAATAAATAACACAATGATTGCTCAGGGTAATCAATTGACTTTAAGAAAATGAAACTGCGATGGCAAAAGTAAAATGATTAAATTTACATACCACTCAATTTTCATGTACTTACATATTTACCAGGTAAACTTCAATTTTTAGAAACATTTTTATTATGTTTATAAACTGCAAAGCACAATCATGCGTCAATTTAGCATAAAAAGAAATTTGAACTCTTTTGCATTGATACACATTGACATTTGGGGACCATTTACAGTGCTTACAAAACCAAATGTTCATAAACTCAATGATTTTATCTACGAATGATGATTTGTGGCGCTGATTTATGTATCTATTATGTATGTTTTAGTTAAAGCCACATATACTTTCTTGATTAAACAAAAAATTGACACAGCAATACTATCCCTACAATTCATTCCAAGATTCAAAACCAATTTGGGGTAACGACTTAAAACTTAAGCATGCCAATACAAAAGATTACCTTAATCAGTTTTTGGCAACCTGCTTCCAAAAATAAGACATTATTCATAAGCCATCTTGTCTAAATACACCCCAACAATATGAAATTGCCATAAAAGTGAGTCATTTACTAAATATCACTCGGACATTGTTATTTCAAGGGAATGTCCTAAAACACTATTGAGCAAAAGTTGTTCTGCATAAGCCATATATGAAAAATGCAGATCATGATGGTCAGTCAAAACCCCAGAACTACTAAGCATGTTTCATAGTTGCAGATCTACATAACACATAAATAAATGTTATCATTTTCTTTATAAAAAATTTTGCACATCCGCTGACATCACATTTAATGAAAAATAAACATTAATTCAGTCATATATTCATGGAGAAAATTCACTAGTTGAAGATAAAGATTGTGTTCGTTCCAATTGCAGTCCTTTAAAACTATCTTTTGTTCCATATCTGTTTGCCCAAGAACATATGATCCAAGCATCAACGAAGATTGATCCTCAAAAGAATGTCCTAAACTGCATTCAGTTTGTCTTTGCTACTGAATCTGTAGCCACCAATGCCACAATGAAGTTCATACAGATTCATGACTCACTAAAATTTTTTCAAGGTTTTAAAAACAGAACCTGATCAGCCGTTTTGACCTAGAACCAACCGGTCATAAGTTCGGTTCCACTTCATACAAAAACCCTTCTCCGCATCAAACCGCCCAGAACCGCCATGAAATGGAATTTCAACCGGCAAGCCAATAACAATTAAAAAAAAAAACAGGTTCATGGTTCAATTTTTTATCTACCACTTACCATTAATCAATGATCTATAAAGTTAGAAATAAATTTATTAAGCTTAAAATATCTTTTTCAGTTGACATACATTATATAAAATTCAAATCAATATACAACTTAAGACCAATATGCCCACCGACTAAATGCGCTACAAGTTCAACTTTCTTTTCCAATTTAAAGTTCACAATATTAATTCTTCTCTATGATGTGAGACTACATGAATCATGTGAATGACAAATATGAATTAAGAATTGGTCTGCGGGAATTGGGTTGGGCTACAAAATTATCGTTGAGCCAAGCTACAAAAATTGAGTAGAGATGTGAGCATTGGGCTTCAATAATTTATAAAACATATTATAAAACTATATGTGTGTGTGTGTGTGTGTGTGTGTGTGTGTGTGTTTATATTATAAACTTTTAATATTAAAAAAGGTTAACATAAATATTATATAANTAATTGGGTTGGGCTACAAAATTATCGTTGAGCCAAGCTACAAGAATTGAGTAGAGATGTGAGCATTGGGCTTCAATAATTTATAAAACATATTATAAAACTATATATATATGTGTGTGTGTGTGTGTGTGTTTATATTATAAACTTTTAATATTAAAAAAGGTTAACATAAATANGGGCTACAAAATTATCGTTGAGCCAAGCTACAAGAATTGAGTACAGATGTGAGCATTGGGCTTCAATAATTTATAAAACATATTATAAAACTATATATATGTGTGTGTGTGTGTGTGTGTTTATATTATAAACTTTTAATATTAAAAAAGGTTAACATAAATATTATATAATTATTATACTAATTTATATCTTAATTAAATAATTTTATTTTTTATTATATTAAATACTTCAACCCCGGCTCCACCTTTAAACTTTAAATAATTTTTCTTGCGGTTTGATGTCCAATTAGTCTTCAAAACCTTGGATTTATTCAAGTTACTCAAAAATAAGGAGNTGGTTTGATGTCCGATTAGTCTTCAAAACCTTGGATTTATTCCAGTTTACTCAAAAATAAGGACTCAAAAATAAGGAGTGTATCAAACTTGGCACAAGTTCAAAATTAGATAGCATTGTGGTTTAAAATAGGTTAGCTGAGTAGATCTTAAGAAACTTGTAGAAAATAAAGCAATGGAAAAAAATTTCAATAATTTTTTTCATTGCCCTTTCTCTGCACAGGAGTGGAGGTATATACACATCTCCAAGTAGCATTACAATATAGGAATACATTAAAAATATGGGAGAAAAACTATGAAAGGGCTGACAACTCTTGCAATCCAAGGGCCGTAGATAAATTAATTCAATAGTACAAGAGCTTTATTCGTGGCCTTAAGCCCTTTGCTATGATTGGAGAGTGATTAGGCCCCACTCCGCAAGAGAGAGAAATTCAACATTACCTAATATGCCTTTGAACCTTGACACTAAACTGTGTTGATTGAACATGGGTGTTCTTGTAGTCTACCCTAACCCATTTTAGTAAGCCATGAATTGACTAGTGATTTTCCCTATATGGTCATAGATGATCCTAAGTGGTTTGTTATTCCTCCTATATTTGGTTATAAACCACCTAAATATACCTTAATTGGACTAGTAATCATGCCTTAAATTGCTATAAATGAAAATGATCTAGTGGACCTTCCAATTTTGACTATAGCTTGCTCCAATTGAGCGTCTAGGAGTTCTAGCAATCTATATATTGACTAGAAACTTGCTCTATACAATCATTGATGATCCAAAGTTGTTTACTAGCTTTCTTGTTTTTAATTATAACCTCTGTGAAGCCAAATCAGATTATCAATCAGCCTTAAAATCCTTTTATATGATCTTCGACCTAAGGGGCTGTTTGGTAGTGCCTTTTAATAAGATTTATCACTGGATTTACTAAATCCGGACAAATGGTAAAATGCAGGAATTTCGTGGATTTAATAAATTCTGGGATTTTGCAGCCCCAATTTTGTCGTTGATTCTACTTAAAACCGGATTTATAAAGTCCAAGTGTTGGGTGGATTTAAGGGATTTACGAATTTACTGAATCCTAATTGCAGCCAAACAACCACTTAGGGTGGAGTTGATCATTGGGCACTACGACCTTAGGATAGCGTAGTTTACAAGCATGGCTCTTTAAAAACTATTAAATCCACTAGACAAAGGATCTAGAGCCTTGGGATAAGTCATCCTCGCTCCCTCGAATCCTTTTAAAATATTTAATCTGCAAGACATGGGATCTAGAATTTTGGAGTGGGTTACCCTCCCTACCTTAGTACTTGTTACGACTTGTCCATACACAACCTAGCCATATAATCTATTTAGAACTTGAGGATGGTTTACAACATCTCCCAATTCCTTAAAAACACCATTCCTGCATAATACACAGGACATCACATAAACCTTCTCTGAGTATATCAATTTCTAGCCCGAAAGATAGAAATGCCGCAATAATATGATAAGCATCCCTCAAAATAGATAAATCAGAAATTAGCCAACCCACAAGTAAGAAGACAAATTAAGCGAATCAGATCCNAGTAAGAACAATTCTAAACCCTAAACCCTAAAAAAAATTAAAAATAAAAAAACCTAAACCCTAACCCTAAAAAAAAAAAAACAATTCCTAAACCCTTAAAAAAACTCTAAACCCTAAACCCCAAACCCAAAACCTGAAACCCTAACCCTAAACCCTAAAAAAAACCCTAAACCCTAAACTCAAAACCATAGACCCTAGACTAAATCTAAACACTAAATCTTATAGCCTAAAAAANTTGAGTAAGAACAATTCTAAACCCTAAACCCTAAAAAAAATAAAAATTAAAAAAACCTAAACCCTAACCCTAAAAAAAAAAAACAATTTCTAAACCCTTAAAAAAACTCTAAACCCTAAACCCCAAACCCAAAACCTAAAACCCTAACCCTAAACCCTAAACTCAAAACCATAGACCCTAGACTAAATCTAAACACTAAATCTTATAGCCTAAAAAAAAATTCCCTAAACCCAAAACCATAAGAAAAAAACCTCAAACTCCAAAACCACAAACCCTAAACCTGAACCCTAAACCCTAAACATTAAACCTTATAAAAAAATTAAAAAAAACCGTAAACTCCGTAAACCTTAAAAAAGAAAAACCCTAAACCCAAAACCATAAACCAAAACCTAAAACCCTAAACATTAAACCCTAAACCCTAAATCCCAAAAATTAAACACTAAACCCTAACCCTAAAAAAATAAAAATAAAAAAACCACACAACTCTTAACCCTAAATACTAAAACCTAAACCCTAACACTAAACCCTGAACAACCAAAACCCTAACCCTAACCCTAAACCAATTAAACCCTAACCATAAAGCTTTAAAAAAACCCTAAACGCTAAACCCTAAACCATAAACTCTAAACCTGAAGTTCTAAACCCTAGACACTAGACGCTACCCTAAAAAAAGACCATCAACCCTAAACCCTAATTCCTTAAAAATAAAAAATAAAAAAGAGCTTATATCCTTAACCCTAAACTCTAACACTGTACTCTAAACCCTACACCCTGAACCCTAACCCAAAATCCTAAACTCTAGACCCTAAATCCTACACCCTAGACCTAGACCCTAGACCATCACCACTAAAACCTAAAAAAACTGACCCTAAACGCTAAAACAAAAACCTAGACCCTAAACCCTTAAAAAAAAAAATCTAGACAATAAAAAAGAAAAACCCTAAATCCTAAACCCTAACCCCTATACCTTAAACCTGAAACTTGAAACCTTAAACACAAAACCAAAAACCCTAACCCCTAAATACTAAAAACCCTAAACTTTTGAATATTAAACCCTAAACCCTAGAAAAAAAAAATTCATAAACACAAAAAAAAAATCTAAATCCTATTCTTAAAAAACAAAACCCTAAACCCTAAAAAAAAAAACCCTAACCATAATCCCTAATCCCTAATCTCCAAAGCCTAACCCCTAAACCCTAAACCCTTAACCCTAAAGCCTANCATAAACACAAAAAAAAATCTAAATTCTATTCTTAAAAAACAAAACCCTAAACTCTAAAAAAAAACCCTAACCATAATCCCTAATCCCTAATCTCTAAATCCTAACCCCTAAACCCTAAACCCTTAACCCTAAAGCCTAGACCCAAAGCCCTTAAAAAATCCTAAATCTTAAACCCTAAACCCTATAAAAAAATAAAAAAATAAATGAAAAAAAAACCCTAGCACTAACCTTAAACCCTAAACTCTAAACCCACTAAACCCTAACATTAAACCCCAAAACCTAAACCTTAAAACCAAAACCATAAACCCTAAAATTAGCTTGAATTGGTCTATCCTTCTACAAAATTTTCCAAACACATTCGAAACATCGATTATATCTGAAAAAAACACCATTATAGCAATCATCACAGATAAGGGGTCAACATGGCCATGCCCAAACTCTGTCTGGTTTGNCGGTCTATCCTTTTACAAAATTTTCCAAACACATTCGAAACATCGATTATATCTGAAAAAAAAACACCATTATAGCAATCATCACAGATAAGGGGTCAACATGGCCATGCCCAAACTCTGTCTGGTTTGTGTTGTCACGCCACCTTCAAGAATGATCATGTCGATCGAGGGACCTAGGCACCTCACACGATTTGGGCTAGTCACGCCCACACCCCAATATAATTATGCTAAAGTCTCTGTATGGCTGGCATGGTCACTCCATTTTCGCGTGTGGTCATGTTGTAAGAAGACTTCTAGGTCTTTTAAGAGGTAGGTTGCGCGTTGCCACACCCTAATATAATTATGCTAAAGTCTCTTTATGGCTGACATGGTCACTCCATTTTCGAGTGTGGTCATGTTGTAAAGAAAACTTTTAGGTCTTTTGAGAGGTAGGCTGGGCGTTGCCACACATGAATTCGACATGATCATGCTAGAGCCCTCTTAAGAGTTGTGGTTTCAGGCGTCGTGGGAACTCTGAAGGATCCTATAAGAGTCTTGATCCCAAGACCCCGGCAAGGGTCGTAAGTGCATCTTAAGAACTCTAGAAGATGCTCCATATGCATGTCTTCGAGTACAAACGATTCCAACGCAAAATTCTTTTAAACCTTAAACATAAGGCATAAACATGGTGTGCGGTATTTTTGGTATCATGAGGGTGCCTATATCAATAAAGTATATCCCCATGTCGCAAAAACGAACGTCAACACAAAAGATATCAACAACGAAGCTTGCTCAACATCAATCGTCTTCGTGTACGATCGTGATGATGCAAACCCCAATTATATTGCCTGGAGTGCTCGCTTAAATATCTCATGTCCTTGAGTCACGGTCAGCCATGTGAGATCCAATACAATCCCGTGTCACTCAAAAAAGACGTCTTGTATATGCTGCATCAAAAATAAGTGCCAACACACTAAATGTTGTTAACAATTTAATTCCAAGCCAAGTTAGAATCGACTCAAATTCACCTAAAAAAAAAAGAGATTCAAATTCAATTCAACCGTATTTAAGACATTCAATACTTCAATTATAGATGAGTCGCCAATCATATAAATACATTATTCTAATTACAACCAAATCAATTGCTTCCATATTCCCAATTAACAGATGAACATTTCGTCAAATGCAGGAGGCAATAATAAAATTTTTAAGAAGTTCTATTAACACTAACAAAATTGTGCAAATTAACAATAAATAACAATAGATAATTAAAATGTTCTGAAAATTTAATTTCATTATTTACGAATTGAGGAGTGAAATTGAAATGATTTACCAAATGAATAACTGGGATTTTGAGGATAGCATTAGCCTGTTTAGTTGCTTGTAGAGTATCCGTCCGAGATTGTTCTGGCGAACTAGAGACAATGAGCTTGTCGAGCGCCCTTGCGAGATGGTTTTTGTGCTGCATTTAGAATAAAACTAAGACACGAAGAAGAATATATTAAACGATATGGAGTTAAAAATTGATATAAATATTATAAATATTTTCTTCTGTACGTCAAATTTTCAGAAATAAAAGGTTAGTGCAAGATTAAGCATTGAAAAAAAATATACTAGAGGAAATACAATTGATCCGTTGGAAAGCATTTTTTATAATGGGAAACAATCTATAATGCTTGGGATAATTTTCAACATATAAAACACCTATACTTCAATTTACCTACGCAAAAACATAAAAAAAGCGATGGTCTAAATGTAAAAATTGAAGTTTGAATTGGGTGAAAAGTATGTAAAAGCCATTTATACTTATTTATGTGGCATAAATTTTTACGTCTCAACCCAAAACTGATCGCCTGTTTCTCAATTTTTAGCTCTTGCTGCAGAAACTCATGCTCTCCCACAGGTTCATCCATCCCCAATTTCTTACCCAGCAATGCATTTTTACTATGATGCAGAAATTAATCTTACGAGCACAAGAACAAATTTAAATGTTAGATATATAATATTTCAAAAGTTATTATAAGTAAATGAAAATATTTAAATGTTTGTTGTATAATTAGAAAATGCACTGATAACTATTAAAGGGGCATTTACATATTTATCTAACACCTATACATTCAAATTAACATAACGATCAAATCTTAAGCATGACATTAAAAATACACCGGTGAATTCTCTTGTTCTTTAAAAGTGAAATACACATTTTCATTCATAACTTTTATCATATTAAAAGGTTATAACTATAAATTTCAAACATTTTATGTTAAATATGTAAATAAGTAAGAATTGTATGGCATGCATCTAAATTTCCCAAGAATCAAACATTCAAGCATTTATTTTTTAAAGGATTAATAAGTGTTTATAACTCCCACAGTTCTTGTGTTGGTGCTATGCAAAAGAAGCTCATTGAAAATGACAATAGCTATATTTGGCAAAAAAAANGTGGCATGCATTTAAATTTCCCAAGAATCAAACATTCAAGCATTTATTTTTTTTAAAGGATTTATAAGTGTTTATAACTGGCACAGTTCTTGTGTTGGTGCTATGCAAAAGAAGCTCATTGAAAATGACAATAGCTATATTTGGCAAAAAAAATATTCCATCCGGATGCACATACAGCCAACCACCAACGGCCATGTCACCCGTCGATGATGTATATGACGACTTCGCATTTCTCCATAATATGGCACACAGACCAAATCATCAGCAATAAAATAACAGGCTTTAAATACATGAGAAATGAGTGACATGTTTGTAAATATTCCTTAACATTTTTTATGAATCTACAGCTAAATCAACTCCGTATTGATTATTGTGGCACTTTTCTCAATCTCTAATTAANTATATGAAGACTTGGCCTTTCTCCATAATATGGCACATAGATCAAATCATCAGCAATAAAATACCAGACTTTAAATACATGAGAAATGAGTGATATGTTTGTAAATATTCCTTAACATTTTTTATGAATCTACGGCTAAATCAACTCCGTATTGATTATTGTGGCACTTTTCTCAATCTCTAATTAACCGATAAGGATTGAAACTATCTATTTGCAGAAATTGACTTGACATTTTATGACAGCGAAGCATGAAAACCTTTAGGCTTCACAATATCAAAAAGTTTAAAGAAGAAAATAACAGGGAAGACCATCCAGATCTGAGACCTGAGAATATCTGATAAAGGTTCTAAAATCTACCTAAATAGAAAATTTGCACACATACCACCCAGATAGTTCTGTATTTGCATATCCAACACTTAAATTTACTCTTATATTTATACAACCAAAATCTTACATATCACATTTTAAAAGGTGAAACAAACATACTCATGCTGATGTAATTTGGTATGTAAAAATTGAAGATAAAGTGCTAGANACTCTTTATATTTATACAACCAAAATCTTACATATCACATTTATGTAAGAATTGAAGAAAAAGTGCTAGATATGAAAGAAGATATGAGAAGTACCTATGTAAATCACCCTTGTAATGAAGTCTTATATAGTTTCCAAATATTGTACCCTGCTGGAGTAATTCTCAATTAAAAACAACAAAATATAATAAACTCAAATTTTAATTTCACAGGCAGAGGCTTTTCTTGGGAGGCAATTACATGCAGACCACCTGAANGATAAACTCAAATTTTAATTTCACAGGCAGAGGCTTTTCTTGGGAGGCAATTACATGCAGACCCCCCGAAACTTGCTATTTCTAAATATCAACGTTTCGGGTGGTTTGTATGTAATTATCTTTTTTTTTAATAAGTGCTCCAGATTTGACATAGAAAATATCCTCACAATTAAAACTGATGAAATATAAATTGCAGCCATTTATTTAACCTTTTGTTACTTATATCGACCTGAGAATAGGATCGGCTTTATCTGAATGTGGAAAATAAAAGAAAGAAGTTTGGCAGTGCATGGCGGCAGGATTCGGATTGATTTTCNAATGAAATATAAATTGCAGCCATTTATTTAACCTTTTGTTACATATATAGACCTGAGAATAGGATCGGCTTTATCTGAATGTGGAAAATCAAAGAAAGAAGTTTGGCAGTGCATGGCGGCAGGATTCGGATTGATTTTCATTGAAAGAATCAGCCTTCTCATTTAGTTCAAAGATCCCCTGCGGACTTCATTTGTGAATAGCAAAATTTAGGGTGCTATAAATGTAATTATCCCAATAAAAAAAACTAGCTGAATCAGCATGAGGAACTTCAAATCAAAGTGCGGCCAACGTGAATTCAGAATATTTTTTTAGTCAGTGGTTATGTACTCAATATTATCGGTAAAATGTGTTATGTAGCACTGCTTGAGCACGGTAATGGGGCTGAAAGAATACAGAACTAAAGAATTGGGGCAGTATTTATTTTCATTTTCAATGAGAGGTTTCCCTGCTTATAAACCATGCAAGTATTGATTTANTGCTTTCGGTCCATAATCGACATTCCGTTTCTGTCTTCCGCGGTTGGCGGGAACACGAAAAAATAACCAACAGACACACGACCGCACATAGATCGCGGACCGGTGAGCCTAAAAGTCGGACAGTATAACCTTATGTTGTTTTTCATACTCCCATTATAATTGCACTTATTATTTTCTTATTGAAATTATTTTTAATAATAATAAGTATTGTGTTATAATAATTATTAAAAAAATAAATATCTATTTTTTATATTATTCATTAAATTGATAACAACTTTCAAAAAAAATATTGACTTTATAACTACTTTTATAAAAAAGACCTCAATTCTATGATGAGGATTTTATTTTCCTGAGTAAAGTGATGACCAAAAATGATTAGAATCAATCTTTTAAAGTACTAGTAGGCTCCTAATTTCTCGAAAAACACAACTTACATCAAAGCGACATGTTAAAGTGATATGCTAATCTCATTCAGCGATGTGTCAGCTCTCATGTATTAGTTGACGAGCCAATTTGTTAAAATGTCCTGCCAGATTCACATGACAAACTGATCACGAGAGCTTCACCAATCAAATTCTCATAGCAAATTAACTAAGGAAAGCCCGACAAACCTGTCTAATAGACTGATTATTCAAACTGCTCTACCAAGCTCGCCTAGTTGATGATCCTAAGAATTCACGGAATGCAAAAATGAAAACCAATATAAAAAATTGATGTCACATCTTCATTTATGAGCAATCTGACATCTATGCCACAATATTTTAGACTGTCGGAATTTTTTGGGGGATCTCACTCCATGGCTCTCAAGGAACCTCTATTGCCCCCTTATCTCATTACATCATCTTTTTCGCTCGGCCATAAGATGATCAAAAAATTAAATACATAATTCATATCTAAATAAGAAATTTAACATCTTCATTCACCTTCATTACACAGATTTCTCCCGGATTGTTTGAACCTGCAAACAATACCCAATGTCAAAAAGTGATTCAACAATAATAAATTACAAATAAGTTGAAAATGAACAAACTCTAGCTCGCCCTCCATCAATAGTTGCTCCTTTATTAAAATTATAAAGTTGATAAAAAATATTATAATTTATCTATCGATATATCTTTATTTTTCTTTTCAATAAATTACAAATTAATTTTTTAAAAAATTCAAATATAATTGATCTCTATAAACCTATACAAAATCTTAACCCTATTTGTTTTAAAATAACATCATGAACTTTCTATGACAAGTTTTCAACGTTAAAAATTAAATTCTTCAATAAATGAAAAAATCTTCATTCAACTATGATATTTAATCTCTTCACAAAAACTAATCTATCACATTTGAGCGGCGACCTTTTTCGCTTCATTTAAGACTCATATTAATTCTTATTTTTCAATATTTTAAAATTCAAATAAGGAAAATATCTTATTAAAAAAATAAATATTAAATTATTAGGTGNCAAACAGTGAGACCGGGAACAATAGAAACGAGCCTGCGGTTGAGGAAAAGCACCGAAGGCCTTATATAGCAGATGGAAGAAAAATAGATGGCTTGGATGCAAGCTAATTTTTTTATGAACGAGCTAGATGACTCCACGTGTTGGTTTCGGTTTATAATCGGCATTCCGTTGCTGTTTCCGCGGTTGGTGAGAAGTGAGAACACGAAAAAATAACCAACAGAAACACACGACGGCACAGATCGTGGACGGGGAGCTTAACGGTCGGACACCATAACCTTATGTTGTTTTTCATACTCCCATTATACTTTNCAAAAATAGACGGCTTGGATGCAAGTTAATTTTCGATGAATGAGCTAGATGACTCCACGTTTTCGGTTTCGGTCCATAATCGACATTCCGTTTTTGTTTTCCGCGGTTGGCGGGAACACGAAAAAATAACCAACAGACACACGACCGCAGATAGATCGTGGACCGGTGAGCTTAAAAGTCGGACATCATAACCTTATGTTATTTTTCATACTCCCATTATAATTCCACTTATTATTTTCTTATCGAAATTATTTTAATAATAATACATATTGAGTTATAATAATTATTAAAAAAATAAATATCTTTTTTTTTTGTTATTCATTAAACTGATAACAACTTTCAAAAAAAAATTTATTGACTCTATAACTACTTTTTATAAAAAAGACCTCAATTCTATGATGAGGAGTTTATTTTCCAAATTAAAGTGATGGCCAAAAGTGATTAGTCGATCTTATAAAGTCGTGAATTCGAGTTAGAGCTTAAAGAAAAATTAATTTTTGTGAGCCAAAGCATATATCTTGCAGGCTCCTAATGCTTGAAAAACACAACTTACATCAAAGTGACATGTTAAGGTGATATGCTAATCTCACTCAGCGATGTATCAGCTCTCATGTATTAGTTGATGAGCCAATTTGTTAACGAGAGCTTGACCAATCAAATTCTCATAGCAAATTAACTAAGAAAAGCCCGACAAACCTGTCTAATAGATTGTTTATTCAAACTACTCTACCAAGCTCGCCTCATTGATGATCCTAAGAATCACGGAATGCAAAAATGAAAACCAATATCAAAAATTGATGTCACATCTTCAGTTATGAGCAATCTGACATCCATACCACAATATTTTCATTAAAACACCCATAACTATTTTTGTATATCATGATTTGTATTATATATATATATATATATATATATATATATTTGAGACAAATAAAAGTAGGAGAAATTGATTCAAGAGAGATTGTCGGAATTTTTTGGGGGGATCTCACTCCATGGCTCTCAAGGAACCTCTATTGCCCCCTCATCTCATTACATCATCTTCTTCGCTCGGCCATAAGATGATCAAAAAATTAAATACATAATTCAGATCTAAATAACAAGTTCATCATCTTCATTCACCTTCATTACGCAGATTCCTCCCGAATTGTTTGAACCTGCAAACAATACAATGCTCAATGTCAAAAAGTGATTCAACAATAATAAATTACAAATAAGTTGAACATGAACAAACTCTAGATCACCCTCCACCAATAGTTACTCCTTTATTAAAATTATAAAGTTGATACAAATATTATAATTTATCTACCGATATNAAAATATTATAATTTATCTATCGATATATCTTTATTTTTCTTTCAATAAATTACTAATTATTTTTTTAGAAAATTCAAATATAATTGATCTCCATAAAGCTATACAAAATCTTAACCCTATTTGTTTTAAAATAACATCATGAGCTTTCTATGACAAGTTTTTAACGTTAAAAATTAAATTCTTCAATAAATGAAAAATATCTTCAATCAACTATGATATTTAATCTCTTCAAAAAACTAATCTATCACATTTGAGTGGCTACTTTTTTCGCTTCATTTAAGACTCATATTAATTCTTATTTTTNTAACGTTAAAAATTAAATTCTTCAATAAATGAAAAATGTCTTCAATCAACTATGATATTTAATCTCTTCAGAAAAACTAATCTATCACATTTGAGTGGCTACTTTTTTCGCTTCATTTAAGACTCATATTAATTCTTATTTTTCAATATTTTAAAAGTCAAATAAGGAAAATATCTTATTAAAAAAATAAATATTAAATTATTAGGTGTATTTTCTGAATTTATAATTTTTTAATTTCAATAAATCCTAAGGACAGCATGTTGGATTCTAAGAAATTGGATTTAATTATATTGTTAAATAGAATAATCTACTCAAATTGCAAAGCACTTTTTCAAGAGTTTTTTTTTATGCTTTTCAAAACTATATAGTCAATGTATTTTAAATATATAGTCGTATGTGCTTATATAATCTTTTAGTACTATATTGCATTTGATAGCACATGCTCTGTTTAATCAATATATTTATATATATGAAATTATATCAATTTCTTTTTTATAAAATTTATATATGAAAAGCCATAGTTTACTTTTAGTTAAATAATAATATTTTTTGATGTGATATAAAATTTTGGATGCAAGCCACTATAAATAAGACCATTGGATAAGGAAAGTTAGAGCCGTTCCTCCTTTTTGCTTGCTCTCAAGATCTTTCATCTTCCCTTTTCGTGTCTGCATTATGTCTGGCGGAGGAGATTAATCCTCTGACAAGGACGCCCTTCTTAAGGCGATAAATGACATGCGGGTGAAAGCTCGTAAGCCTGACACAAAGCGGGGTGTTGTGGAGCAGAGGACAGAGGAGAATTTTCCTTTCAGTGGGTGTGGTGGTGGGTGTTGGGTAACCTTCAACTTCTTGGTGCGTCGTCTTGCTGAAATGGAGGAGTGCTTCCTTCATTTCATGGGGCATCCCTGGAGAGGTAATGACGAAGGTGTTGTTGAGATCTTGGGAGAGTGGACCGGGTGGAAAAAGAAGTCGTTGCACTTCTTGAGGAGTTTGTTGTTTTTCTAGAGAGAAGCTTGTTGCTCGTGGGGAGATGACGAGTCTGTGTTTGGAGCTGTCGATCGTAAGAGAGGACATCGTCGGTCAGTCGAGCGATGGCCAAAATGACCTTTTCAAGTTGGCTGGTCAATTCATGTATGAACAGTTGCGTCACTGATGATTTGTCTCGAACGAAGTCACAAAATGAACGTTTAGTTAAGTTTTTTCCTTTCTTAGGTTAGTTATGAGGATTTGGCGAGGCGTGCCTCCCTCTTTTTGTGAATAAATAAATAAATGTACTGTAATTTTTTTACTTTCGATTATAATTGTGTTTCGTCGATTGTCGTGTGACATCCATCACGTCGATCTTGTCAGCGGTGTTTCATTTTTTTGTGTTCATTGACCTGTGTGTGTGTGTGTGTGTGTGTGTGTGCGGGCGCGCGCTGTTTATGATGTGTATGCTTTCATTTCTTTCTGGTTCGTTCTTCTTCCTCCCCTCTTCTCCTTTGTGTTATCACAAATCTTATGGTGCGGAAGTTTTTCCAGGAGTCTTTGGGTTGATACATGCTTCCTAAGATTTGATCCTTTATGTGGCTGACGTGATAGAGATTCAGGGTTCCCACATTCTTGATTCCTACATCCAACTTCGACCTTCAGCGAGTCATGAACGAATGACGGATCACTTGTCCCCCGACTTGATTTTCTACAAGGATTTATTCAAAATGGGTCTTCGGCCGCCATTCTGTAAGGAACTGCAATCGGTTTTTGGATGGTTTAGGTTTATTTTTGCTTAGGCTTTTCCCAACTCTGTGGTTGTCATAATGAGCTTCATCGACCAAGGGATGAACGAACAACATCCAGTTTAATTTTGGTTCTATGATCCATTTGGTGGGCCTAAAGAACAAGATAAAAGATACAAGGCGAAGTTCTTGGTGGGTTCATGTGCAAGTAGTTAGGGGATATGCACCATCCCGATGGAATGCGAGGTAAAGAAGGTGAAGACTCTGTCTGGCAGCCTCAGGGATCATAAAGCGTTGATCGAGGGACAGCTTCTCTAGTTAAATAAATACATCAATCCAAATGTGATAGATCGTATGATTCACCTTGAGGAAAAAGAGGGATTCCTCCAGGAAAAGTTGGGATTCCTGGATGTCTTATTGATAGGGAGGGATTCCTTGACGTCTTAATCACGGCGATTCCTGGACGTCTTAATCATAAGGCGCCACCGTCTTAGGGACCGAGTTGGCACCTCTAAGAAAAGGAGGGATTCCTTCCGAGTGATCCTTTTCTCATGACCGAGGGACAGGAGTTTGGATGAGCGGTCACTGTGCTCTTCTTGATAGGGAGACCAAATGATATCCTTTCACCCCTTTGAATGGGGATTAACCGTCGACTTTGATGAAGACTTCTTGGTCCCCTGCCTTCAAAAAGCATCTATAATCGATGGACAAGCAAGACATGTATCGGACGATTGATTGTTATCATGTTCTCTCATGGGAGGCCTCGCATTTCCAGGGGATTCTTTTGAGTCGGACCGAAGAGAAAGTCGAGACATATGCATCGCGAATACAGAAGTTAAGACAAACAGCCATCATGGCCGAGGAAAGATTGAAACTGTCTATGGAGCAGAGGAAGTTAGATGCTCGAGAAAATGAGACACAAGCGACAATCCTTCTCAATAAAAATGAGAAATTGAAAAAGGTCTCCTTGATGATTACTCAGGAGGAGCATGTTGAGGGCCTCTCCCTTCATATTACGGTCGGTACTTCCCTTGCTATTAAGAAACTTCTGAAAGATAAACTAGTCGATCCTAAATGGTTGCCATGGAGAAGTTTGGCATGCTATTTTCAAATTCAGAAGATGAAGAGCGGGAATCGTTGAACGGGAAGTCGAACGGCGTTGGGCGAGTGGAGGAAACTAGGGAAGAAGGCGCTGGAAAGTCTTCGAATGTATAGAACTGGGCCGATCTTTTTTTGCCTTCTTTTGTCTTGATGCTTAGACGCACTTGTAAGGAAATTTGTGATTCAGATTCTGTGAACAAACTCTTATAATGTAAGGAATTTTTTAAGCTGAGGTTTTCTGTCCTTCGAAGCTTCTTTCTTTCATTTAGGGATTGTTCGAATTTCAAGAGAAATTTTAAAAATAGACATGGTTTCGATTGATGGTGTGGGTATGTATAAACATAAACGTGTGTTAGATATTTTCTGGTGTATTTCTTATATGTGATCTCTACATCTCTGGCGGAGCTTGTCGTTGTAGGGTGTGAATCTTACGGTTAAGGCTTAGAATGATCGGTTTCATACCCGTCAAGGAGCTTGTCGTTGTCGGGTATTAAAAAGTCCCATAGGCCACTAAACGATCATTACAAACCCCTCGCGGAGTTTGTTGTTGTTGAGTCTGCATGTTATGGTTAGGGCTCATGATGATCATTTTCATAGCACTCACAGACCTTCTCACTTTCAGGTATTGAAACGTCTCATATGTCACTAAATGATCGTTACACAACCTCGTAATGCTTGTAGTTGTCGGGTGCAGATGTTATGATTAGGGCTCAAGGTGAACGTTTTCATGCCCCCTCAGAGAGTTTGACGCTGTCAAGTAACAAAATGTCTCGCGGGCCACTAAATGAACCTTACACACCTCTCGTGGAGTCTGTCGCTGTCGGGTGCGGATTTATTATTAGTGCTCAACAATTGTTTTCATGCCCCTCGCGGAGCTTGTTACTACCGGGTAACAAAAAGTCCCATAGGCCACTAAAAGATTGTTATTAACCAGTCGTGGAGCTTGTCATTGTTGGGTGCAGATCGTTTCACTGATAGATTAATTTTAATCTCCAGCAGTTTCAATTCCCCGACTGTGACAGTGTCAATCCCCCGACTATAACAATGTCAGTTTCCCAAGCATAAAAGAATAAACAAAAAATAAAATAAAGGCATGTTTTATTCATAACATTGAGTGTCTTTATCAAAATAAAGGAAAGATCGTATAAAACAACCATAATTATGTTTCATCTAAAAGCAAAGATTATTTTAAGAGAAGAATTTTTTTAGATCGTCATCGCTCCAAGTTTGAGGGACTTCATTTCCTGTGAATGTTTTTAACTTGTATGCTTCAGGCCCAGCTCTGTGGTGAATGATGTAGGGATCATTTCAAGTCTGATCCAGCTTCCCGATAGTCTGCCCCTAGCAGCGTGGTCGACTTTATTCAACTCCAAGTCTATTGGGGCAAACTTTTTTTCTCACAAACATGATTGTTGAAATATTTGGTTGTCCTCCGCTTGAATACATCTCATCAAAGGATTATGTTTGCTCGATTTTCTTCGACGAGGTCTAGAGCGAGCTTGACCCCTTCACAATTCGCCTTGCACCATTCTTTTAGGTCTTCTATTTTGAAGGTTGAGGCGGAGAGCACTCTCTGGCTGTAATTGTCAGCATAGCCTTCCATTCCATGGAACAACATAAAAAGGGTTTGACAGGTGGAAGAGGATGGTCTCACCTGAATTGCCCAAAGTACGGAAGAGATTAGGTCCTATTCACTTGCCCTTCACTCTTTCTACCTTTTTCCTTAGCAAATCTAGAATGACCTTGTTTGTGGTCTCCGCTTGTTCGTTAGTTTGGGTTTGATGCACGGAGCCAAATTTGAGGATGATCCGCCAACTATTGTAGAAATCCCTAACCCTCATGTCAGCAAATTGAGTCTCATTATCCGTAACAATTACGAGGGGTAGCCCATACCAACAAATCAGGTCAATCCAAATCAATTTTTGGATTACCTCCACCATTATGTGAGCGAGAGGCTTTACCTCTATCCATTCAGATAAGTAATAAACGACCACCAATAACTTTTGTTGCCCCCTGGACTTGGGAAAATGTCCAAGGATGTTGAGGCTCGACACGGCGAACGACCATGGGCTGACGTCAGATGAAGTTTTTGGATCGGTTGATGGTGCAATGATTCATACTTCTGGCACTGTGTACATTTTTTAGAGTATTCCTTGATGTCTTTAAGCAAGTTCGACCATAAGTGCCCATGTCAGTGGATTTGGTGAGCTAACATCTTTCCTCCAGAATGACTCTCGCACTCCCTGTCATTGACTTCTCGGAGTAAGCCTTCAACCTCATCTTCTACAACGCGCTTTAAGTTCAAGGAAGTGGTTGATTTTCTAAAGAGTTTTTCCTCGACTATTAGGTACTCGACGGCTCTGAATTTGAATCTCCTGTGGTTGATGGTCTCTTCGTTGAGCTCTCCTATGTTTAGGTAGTGGACATACAAGTTCATCCAACTCTTCCTTTCTTCACTATGGATTTGGGGTTCCTTGATCAAATGTTGAACGAGTTTTCGAGCCTGCCCTTCACCCAGATGGAGGTTTCGGGATAGGAGGTCAGTGATCTGGTTATCTTCTCTTCAGACAAGCTCGATTTTGAAGCTAAAGAATCGACTGATCGCCATCTTTACCTTTCTGAAGTACCTTGTCATCGTCTCATCTCTTGTTTTGAACTCTCCATTGATTTGGTTCACCATCAACTGTGAGTTCGGCTTTACCATTATGCAGAGGATCGCCATCTCAGAGGCCAAGCTAATACCTACAATCAAAGCTTCATATTTTGTCTGGTTGTTAGTTAGTAGAAAATTTACATTGATTGATTGATAGTTATTCTCCCTTATTGGACTACAAAGAAAAATTCCCAGTCCAGCGCCCAATAAGCTGGAGGTTTCATTCATGAACAAGGTCCTTGTGACTTCGCTGATCACCAATTCTTCCTTCACGTCCTTTGGCTTGGAGAAGTCTGCTAGGAAATCTGCAATAGCTTTCACTTTTATCACTGTCCGGGGAATGTAGGAGATGTCAGACTAACTGAGTTTCATGGCCCATTTGACTAGTCGGTTGGAGTGCCCGGTCGGGTGAGAACAGACTTCGGTGGGTGGTAGTTAATAAACTATATGAGATGTATTTGGAAGTACGGTCGTAGCCTTCGTGCTGAAACAACCAAGGCGGATGTCGGTTTCCCCAATTATAGGATATCTGAGTCCGACATCTTTGAGGACCCGACTAGTGTAGGGCACTGGGTACTGCTTTTTCGAGTTTTTCTCTGACCAAGAAAAAACTAAGGGCTTCGAGATAGACTCTCAGGCAAAGAAAAAGGATTTCCTTTGGTTTCAGGCTCTAAAGGAGAGGAGGAGAGCCGAGGGACTGTTTGAGATTTTTGAAGGCTTCCTCACATTCGTGTGTCCATTCAAAACATTAGTCTTTGCTGAATACTTTGAAGAATGGAATGAATTTATCTCATGAATTTGAGATGAACCTACTCAACCTTGTGATTTGACCAGTTCTTTGAATTTCTTTGGTGTTTCTAAGAGCAAGCATGTCGAGGAGTGCTTGAATCTTTTCTGGATTTGACTAGTCATTCCTCTGTATCATGTTTGTGGTCTCTGTGATACTTGCGATATTTACTGCTATCTCAGAGAAAGGCTACTGTTCTTATTGATGGTGTCTTCAAATAAATTCATTATCTTGAATAGCATCCACTATTCATGCCATAGACACTCATAATGGGGTAGCTTGGAGGGCCCCGTAGTTGTACTAAGGTTGTTTGTGGTAATGGGAGGAGTAGTGGTGTTGGGCCTTCTTTTGCCTCATTTGAACCTTTTTTATGTCTCATTTGATCCTTGTGATGATGGGCAGGGTTATTGTTGGGATTGTTTTCGTAGTGTGGGCGGATGATAGATTGTATACTTTGTCTAGGTTTCCTTTTGTTGTCCTGTGGCAGCCTCTTCTGGTGTCTCTGTTCGACATGCTATGGGGCATTCTCATAAGCATCAATATACTTATTGGTCATCTTTAACAGCTTAGCCAAACTCTGCAGTTCTGCGAGGTCAAGGTCGAAACAAAATCTCTCCGACCTCACTCTCTATGTTAGGGCCATGTCAGGCTTCAAGTCTTTTACATCCAATGTTTCCCTCTGGAACCGTGTAATAAATGATCGCGAGCTCTCATTAGCTCCTTGTTTTGGTTGTCATAGAGATCGGACATTCTTTTTGGGTCTTAGAGCATTGGCGAACTGAGATAGAAAAAGCCTCTTGAATTCCGCAAAACAGATGATCACCCATACTGGTAGTCCGTCGAACCATCTTAGTACATACAACCTCAACATGATGAAGAACAACTTACAGTTGAGAGCGCCAGAGATTTTTAGCAGACATATGGAAGATTCAAACTAAAACTGCCCTTAGCTCTAGGCCTGACATTTTAAACTTCTCCGGGAGTTCAGCTCCCAATACTTGTAGCAAGAAGGCATTCTTCAGCTGTCATTGCGCCCTGGTTTGCACCGGTTGATTTCTCTTCTTGATTCAGATCTAATGCTATCCTAATATAACCCGTCATCGGGTTTCTTCAGTAGGTGGATTGTTCTTCTTCTATAGTTTATTGGTTGTTCCCCTTGAGGAGGGTTGAGTGCTCATTGTCGTGCTGATTCTTCTCTTGGGACCGAAGTCACTGCCAGAGCAGCGACCGCTCTTAGCACCTGTGCGAACTGTCCTGACATCCGATTGGTGATTTGGGTTCTCAAGTTTTGCAAACCCTACTGGATGAATTCTTATTATTGTTGTCAAATTCCTTTTCTTGTTAATGGCATGTTTTCACACTTACCGCGCCTTAAAGAATGTCAGATTCTAAAATGTCCAGAAAACACACCAAAGATATAGAACATCTTAGCAGGGGGAGTGAGGAAAGGTCTAATAGAGAGCAATAAAGAGTGCATAATCTTTTATTCATGATATGAATCCCTTATTTATAAGAATAGGTCGTAGTCCTACAAAATTACATATTAATCCTCTCCTTATTAGTCTTTTAAGGGGTTTTTTTAGTAATTACAAAGATACTAGAATATAATAAGATTGAAGAACTGATTCGGTCGAAAAAAAGTTTGTAGACGGCTCCTCCTGGGGTAACTCCATCGGTACTTGTCGATCGGTCTGAAAATCGATCGTCATTCTTTGGGAAACTCTCTGGTATTTTTTCGGTCATTTAATACAAAAAACTTCTTCGCTAGCGTCTGATTTGTCTGATCAGTAGTTCCTTCCTTCTTAGCTATCTGTTTGCTTTTAGATTGGAGCCAACATATTTTTTGTATCATTAAGAATTGGGTGGTGTGTATGTAAATGCCTCAAATATAAATTGTGTAGATTGTATCAATGGGTTGAAAAATCTGCTTAGAAAAGAGAATTTATATAAATATCACACAATTCTGAGTTTATTTTTCAAACTCACAAACTTCCATATTTATATATATACCACTCAAATATTTACATCACATAAAAAAGCTACTAACTTTAAAAGTGAAAAGTACTCTTTCAAGCACAAGTTTTAATATCAAACTTTTGGTGCAAATATATATAAATATATAAAAAATGCATGTCCTGCCCTGAAATTTCTCTTAAATTTTTTGAATAAGATAACCCTAGTTAAACTATTAATAAAATTATAAAAAGGATCTTGAATTTTGAAATATTATATTAAACAAGACACTAAAGCATAAATTAAAAATTAAAAGATACAACACCACGAGCTAAAATTGTATTTTAATAGAAAAGTAATGCCAAACTATCCAACTTATATCGACACATTTAATTGGTGAAAACGATCGAGTACAACATAAAGACCAATGAAATCATACACAAAGCCTTCTTTAGCTTTCCCTCCACTTCCATCTCTCAGCGACATATGNCAAATGCTAGAGGTCAAGATCAATATGTGGAATTTCAAGTTGAGTAAAAAAAAAAGTTTTGAGTTTCTAATGATGGGGGTACCTTTTCTAATTCTCTAAGACTAGTCAATAGGAAAGTCCTATGGCTAGACCTAGGCTACTAAAGAAATTTCTAGACCCAACAAAAGTGATGGGACAACCGCCCATACCACAGGTTGATAGGGCATACCATAGAAGATTGCTTCAGCTTAAAAAACTGACTTAGCCCTTACTCCTTTCCGCTTGCTCTCAAGATCTTTTGTCTTCCCCTTCTGTGTCTGCATTATGTCCGGCGGAGGAGATTCATCCTCTGACAAGGACGCCCNTGATCTTTTGTCTTCCCCTTCTGTGTCTGCATTATGTCCGGCGGAGGAGATTCATCCTCTGACAAGGACGCCCTTATTAAGGCGATGAATGATATGCGGGTGAAAGCTCGTAAGCCTGACACAAAGCGGGGTATTGTGGAGCAGAGGACAGAGAGAATTTTCCTTTCAGTGGGGGTAAGAGTGTAGGTTGTCAGGTCTCTTCCAGCACGGCATGGGAAGAGGAGGTATCGGGGAGAGGGGGTGTGGCGGTGGGTGTTGGGTGATCGTCAACTTCTTGGTTCGTCGTCTTGCTGAAATGGAGGAGCGCTTCCTTCATTTCATGGGATATCCCTGGAGAGGTAATAACGGAGTTGTTGAGATCTTGGGAGAGTGGACCGGGTGGAAAAAGAAGTCGTTGCACTTCCTGAGGAGTTTGTTGTTTTTCTAGAAAGAAGCTTGTTGCTCGTAGGGAGATGACTCGTCTGTGTTTAGAGCTGTCGACCGTAAGAGAGGGCATCGTCGGTCAGTCGAGGGATGGCCATAATGACCTTTTCAAGTTGGATGGTCAATTCATGTATGAACAATTGCGTCACCGATGATTTGTCTCATACGAAGTCACAAAATGAACGTTTAGTTAAGTTTTTCCTTTCTTAGGTTAGTTATGAGGGTTTGGCGAGGTGTGCCTCCCTCTTTTTGTGAATAAATAAATAAATGTACTGCAATTTTTTACTTTTGATTATAATTGTATTTCCTTGATTGTCGTGCGGTACTTGTCGATCGGTCTGAAAATCGATCGTTGTTCTGTGGGAAACTCTCTGGTATTTTTTCGGTAATTTAATACAAAAACCTTCTTTGCTAGTGTCCGATTTATCTGATCGGTAGTTCCTTCCTTCTTAACTATCTATTTGCTTTTAGATTGGAGCCGACATATTTTTTGTATCATTAAGAATTGGGCAGTATGTATGTAGATGCCTCAAATATAAATTATGTAGATTGAGGATCAATGGGTTGAAAAATCTGATTAGAAAAGAGAATTTATATAAATATCATACAATTCTGAGTTTATTTTTCAAACTCATGAACTTCCATATTTATATACATACCACTCAAATATTTACATCACATAAAAAAGCTACCAACTTTAAAAGTGAAAAGTACTCTTTCAAGCACAAGTTTAAATATCAAACTTTTGGTGCAAATATATATAAACATATAAAAAATGCATGTCATGCCCTGAAATTTCTCTTAAAATTTTTGAATAAGATAACCCTAGTTAAACTATTAATAAAATTATAAAAAGGACCTTGAATTTTGAAATATTATATTAAACAAGACACTAAAGCAAAAAATTAAAAATTAAATGATTANATGCAAACAGATATAAACATATAAAAAATGCATGCCATGCCCTGAAATTTCTCTTAAAATTTTTGAATAAGATAACCTTACTTAAACTATTAATAAAATTATAAAAAGGACCTTGAATTTTAAAATATTATATTAAACAAGACACTAAAGCAAAAAATTAAAAATTAAATGATTAAAAGATAAAACACCACGAGCTAAAATTGTATTTTCATAGAAAAGTAATGCCAAACTATCCAATTTATACCGACACATTTAATTGGTGTGAAAACGATCGAGTACAATATAAAGACCAATGAAATCATACACAAAGCCTTCTTTAGCTTTCCCTCCACTTCCATCTCTCAGCGACATATGATTTGATGCAAACAATAATTTAAGAATTAAAAGGATGTAAAATTTACCCACCCTAAATTTTGAATAAATAATTTTACTATATACTTTAAAAAAAAAAAAACAATTAGGTATCCATCTAATCTACTTTAAGATAATTATAATCTGATGATTTACATATGTGCCANACCTAAATTTTGAATAAATAATTTTAATATATACTTAAAAAAAAACAATTAGGTATCCATCTAATCTACTTTAAGATAATTATAATCTGATGATTTACATATGTGCCGCAATTTCTGCGTATTTACATATGTAACACCTAAACTTCGTAATTTACATTTATAAAAATTACCTATTCATGCAAAAGATGTATTTCATTTTTTTGAAAATTAATGATGATAATTTTGTCGATGACCTGAAAATTTTGAATGCTGTAAATATAAAAAATCAAAATTTAAGTATCAGACATGTAAATTCATAAAAATTGGGTGATATATATGAAGAAGCCGCAATATAGTATAAAAAGAATCAATTAAATTTAGATTACACTCATCACAACACAAATCTTAATTGATTCAAAATAGCCCGCCCTTCAAGTAAACAAACAAATCACATTATTTTATAGGGGCAATCGCATGCAGATCAGCCAAAACTTGCTATGTACAACCACAATTTTTCATCCATTTTTCAGATTTTCACTCAAATATCAAAATTGCTGGTAAAATCCTAACCAATATTATTCATGTTTATCAAATTCTCAAAAGGTTGATTGTGGCACGTGTAAATACAACGGTTTGATAGTTCAAAAAAAAAAATTCCACTAGATGGCTAATTTGTAAATATCAATGTTTCGAGTGGTCTGTAGGTAATTGTCCCTATTTTATAATAGGTCCCATCATTTGTATTTAGAACACTGAACAGAAAATTCACAATNCGCTTCCTTCATTTCATGGAAAAAGAAGTCGTTGCACTTCCTGAGGAGTTTGTTGTTTTTTCTAGAGAGAAGCTTGTTGCTCGTAGGGAGATGACTCGTCTGTGTTTGGAGCTGTCGACCGTAAGAGAGGGCATCGTCGGTCAGTCGAGGGATGGCCATAATGACCTTTTCAAGTTGGCTGGTCAATTCATGTATGAACAGTTGTGTCACTGATGATTTGTCTCATACGAAGTCACAAAATGAACGTTTAGTTAAGTTTTTCCTTTCTTAGGTTAGTTATGAGGGTTTGGCGAGGTGTGCCTCCCTCTTTTTGTGAATAAATAAATAAATGTACTGCAATTTTTTACTTTTGATTATAATTGTGTTTCCTCGATTGTCGTGTGACATCCATCACGTCAATCTTGTCGGCAGTGTTGCATTTTTTTGTGTTCATTGACCTATGTGTGTGTGTGTATGTGTGCGCGGGCGCGCGCTGTTTATGATGTGTATGCTTTCATTTCTTTCTGGTTCACTATCTTCTTCCTCCCCTCTTCTCTTGTGTGTTATCACGAACCTTATGGTGCGGAAGTTTTTCCAGGAGTCGTTTAGGTTGATACCTGCTTCGCAAATTCGAACATTTATGTGGCTGGCGTGATAGAGATTCAGAGTTCATACATTCTTGATTCCTACATCCAACTTCAACCTTCAGCGAGTCATGAACGAATGACGGATCACTTGTCCCCCGACTTGATTTTCTACAAGGATTATTCAAAATGAGTCTTCGACTGTCATTCTGTAAGGAACTACAATCGGTTTTTGGATGGTTTGGGGTTATTCTTGCTTAGGCTCTTCCCAACTCTGTGGCTGCCATAATGAGCTTCATCCTCTTTTGCCGAAAGATGAAGTCCATTGGTCAATCGGATTGTTCAACCATTTCTTCTCTTTCAGAATTGGCCAAGACGACTACATCCAATTCAATTTTGGTTCCATGATCCATTTGGTGGGCCTTAAGAACAAGATAAAAGATGCAAGGCGAAGTTCTTGGTGGGTTCATGTGCAAGTAGCTGGGGGATTTGCACCATCCCGATGGAATGTGAGGTAAAGAAGGTGAAGACTCTGTCTGGCAGCCAGGGATCATAAGGTGTTGATCGAGGGACAGTTCTCTAGTTAAATCAATACATCAATCCAAATGTGATAGATCGTATGATTCACCTTGAGGAAAAGGAGGGATTCTTCCAGGAAAAGTTGGGATTCATGGATGGCTTATTGATGGGGAGGGATTCCTTGACGTCTTAATCACGGCGATTCTTGGACGTCTTAATCATAAGGCGCCACTGTCTTAGGGACTGAGTTGGCTCCTCTAAGAAAAGGAGGGATTCCTCCTGAGTGATCCTTTTCTCATGACCGAGGGACAGGAGTTTGGATGAGCGGTCACTATGCTCTTCTTGATAGGGAGACCGAATGGTATCCTTTCACCCCTTTGAATGGGGATTAACCGTCGACTTTGATGAAGACTTTTTGGTCCCCCCGCCTTCAAAAAGCATCTACAATCGATGGACAGGCAAGACATGCATCGAACGATTGATTGTTATCATGTCCTTTCATGCAAGGGATTCTTTTGAGTCAGACCGAAGAGAAAGTCGAGACATATGCCTTGCGAATACAGAAGTTAAGACAAACAGCCATCATGGCCGAGGAAAGATTGAAACTGTCTGTGGAGCAGAGGAAGTTCGATGCTCGAGAAAATGAGACCCAAGTGACGATCCTTCTCAAGAAAAATGAGAAATTGAAAAAGGTCTCCATGATGATTACTCTGGAGGAGCATGTTGAGGGCCTCTCCCTTCATATTACGATCGGCACTTCCCTTGCTATTAAGAGACTTCTGAAAGATAAACTAGTCGATCCTAAATGGCTGGCCATGGAGAAGTTTGGCATGCTATTTTCAAATTTGGAGGATGAAGAGCGGGAATCGTTGAACGGGAAGTCGGACGGCGTTGGGCGAGTGGAGGAAACTAGGGAAGAAGGCGTTGGAAAGTCTTCGAATGCATAGAACTGGGGCGATCTCTTTTTGTCTTCTTTTGTTTTGATGCTTAGACGCGCTTGTAAGGAAACTTGTGATTCAGATTCTGTGAACAAACTCTTATAATGTAAGGAATTTGTTAAGCTGAGGTTTTCTGTCCTTCGAGCCTTCTTTCTTTCATTTAGGGATTGTTCAAATTTCAAGAGAAATTTTAGAAATAGACATGGTTTCGGTTGATGGTGAGGGTATGTATAAACATAAACGTGTGTTAGATATTGTCTGGCGTATTCTTATATGTAATCTCTACATCTCTGGCAGAGCTTGTCGTTGTAGGGTGTGAATCTTATGGTTAAGGCTCTGAACGATCGTTTTCATACCCCTCGAGGAGCTTGTCGTTGTCGGGTATTGAAAAGTCTCATAGGCCACTAAACGATCATCACGGAGTTTTTTTGTTGTTGAGTGTGCATGTTATGGTTAGGGCTCATGACGATCTTTTTCATACCACTCACAGACCTTCTCACTTTCAGGTATTGAAATGCCTCATATGCCACTAAATGATCGTTACACACCCTCGTAATGCTTGTAGTTGTCGGGTGTAGATGTTATGATTAGGGCTCAAGGTGAACGTTTTCATACCCCCTCGGAGAGCTTGACGCTGTCAAGTAACACAACGTCTCTTAGGCCACTAAATGAACCTTACACACCTCTCGTGGAGCTTATCGCTGTCGGGTGCGGATTTATTATTAGTGCTCAAGACAATCATTTTCATGCCCCTTGCGAAGCTTGTTACTACCGGGTAACAAAAAGTCCCATAGGCCACTAAAAGATCGTTATTAACCAGTTGTGGAGCTTGTCATTGTCGGGTGCAGATCGTTTCACTGATAGATTAATTTTAATCTCCTGTAGTGTCAATTCCCCGACCATGACAGTGTCAATTCCCCGACTATAACAATGGCAGTTCCCCAAGCATAAAAGAATAAACAAAAAATAAAATGAAAGCATGTTTTATTCGAAATATTGAGTGCCTTTATCAAAATAAAGGAAAGATTGTATAAAACAACCATAATTATGTTTCATCTAAAAGCAAAGATAATTTTAAGAGAATAATTTTTTTAGATCGTCACCGCTCTAAGTTTGAGGGACTTCATTTCCTGTGAATGTATTTAACTCGTATGCTTCAGGCCCAGCTCTATGGTGAATGATGTAGGGACCATTTCGAGTCTGATCCAGCTTCCCAATAGTCTGCCCCTAGCAGCGTGGTCAACTTTATTCAACTCCAAGTCTATTGGGGCAAACTTTTTTTCTCACAAACTTGTTTGTTGAAATATTTGGTTGTCATCCGCTTGAATCCATCTCGTTAAAGGACTATGTTTGCTCGATTTTCTTCGACGAGGTCTAGAGCGAGCTTGACCCCTTCACAATTTGCCTCAAACCATTCTTTTAGGTCTTCTATGTTGAAGGTTGAGGCGGAGAGCACTCTCTGGCTGTAATTTTTGTAATCGACCGTTAGCATAGCCTTCCATTCCATGGAACAACATAAAAAGGGTTTGACCGGTGGAAGAGGATGGTCTCACCTAAATTGCCCAAAGTATGGAAGAGATTAGGTCATATTCACTTGCCCTTCGCTCTTTCTACCTTTTTCCTTAGCAAATCTAGAATGACCTTGTTTGTGGCCTCCGCTTGTTCGTTAGTTTGGGTTTGATGCACAGAGCCAAATTTGAGTATGATCTGCCAACTATTGTGGAAATCCCTAACCCTCATGTCAGCAAATTGAGTCTCATTATCCATAACAATGACGAGGGATAGCACATACCAACAAATATGGTCAATCCAAATCAATTTTTGGACTACCTCCGCCATTATGTGAGTGAGAGGCTTTACTTCTATCCATTCAGATAAGTAATCAACGACCACCAATAACTTTTGTTGCCCCCTGGACTTGGGAAAATGTCCAAGGATGTCGAGGCTCGACACGGCGAACGATCACGAGCTGACGTTGGATGGAGTTTTTGGATTGGTTGATGGTGCAATGATTCATACTTCTGGCACTGTGTACATTTTTTAGAGTATTCCTCGATGTCTTTAAGCAAGTTCGGCCAGAAGATTTGGTGAGCTAACATCTTTCCTCCAGAATGACTCTCGCACTCCCTGTCATTGACTTCTCGGAGTATGCCTTCAACCTCATCTTCTACAACGCACTTTAAGTTCAAGGAAGTGGTTGATTTTCTGAAGAGTTTTTCCTCGACTAGTAGGTACTCGACGGCTCTTAGTTTGAATCTCCTGTGGTTGATGGTCTCTTCGTTGAGCTCTCCTATGTTCAGGTAGTGGACATACAAGTTCATCCAACTCTTCCTTTCTTCACTATGGATTTGGGGTTCCTTGATCGAGGGTCGACCGAGTTTTCGAGCCTGCCCTTCCCCCAGATGGAGGTTTCGGGATAGGAGGTCGGTGATATGGTTTTCTTCTCTTCAGACAAGCTCGATTTTGAAGATGAAGAATCGAGTGATCGCCATCTTTACCGTTCCGAGGTACCTTGTCATCATCTCGTCTCTTGTTTTGAACTCTTCATTGATTTGGTTCACCATCAACTGTGAATTGGGTTTTACCATTATGCAGAGGATCGCCATCTCAGAGGCCAAGTTAATACCTACAATCAAAGCTTCATATTTTGCCTGGTTCCTAGTTAGTAGAAAATTTACATTGATTGATTGATAGTTATTCTCCCATATTGGACTATAAAGAAAAATTCCCAGTCCAGCTCCCAATCAGCTGGAGGTTTCATTCATGAACAAGGTCCGTGTGACTTTGTTGATCGCCAATTCTTCCTTCACGTCCTTTGGCTTGGAGAAGTCTGCTAGGAAATCTGTAATAGCTTTCACTTTTATCACTGTCTGGGGAATGTAGGAGATGTCAGACTCATTGAGTTTCTTGGCCCATTTGACTAGTCAGTTAGAGTGTTCGGTCGGGTGGGAACAGACTTCGGTGGGTGGTAGTTAATAACCTATATGAGATGTATTTGGAAGTACGGTCGTAGCTTTTGTTCTGAAACAACCAAGGCGATGTCAGTTTCCCCATTATAAGATATCTGAGTTCGGCATCTTTGAGGACCCGACTAGTGTAGGGCACTGGGTACTACTTTTTCGAGTTTTTCTCTGACCAAGATAAAAATTACGGCTTCGAGATAGACTCCCAGGCAAAGAAAAAGGATTTCCTTTGGTTTCAGACTCTGAAGGAGATGAAGAGAGCCAAGGGACCGTTTGAGATTTTTTAAGGCTTCCTCACATTCGTGTGTCCATTCAAAACATTAGTCTTTGTTGAATACTTTGAAGAATGGAGTGAATTTATCTCATGAATTTGAGATGAACCTACTTAACCCTGTGATTTGACCAGTCATTCTTTGAATTTCTTTGGTGTTTCTAAGAGCAAGCATGTCGAGGAGTGCTTTAATCTTTTCTGAATTTGACCAGTCATTCCTATGTACATGCTCATGGTCTCTGTGATATTTGCAGCATTGACTGCTATCTCGGAGAAAGGCTACCGTTCTTATTGATGGTGTCTTCAAATAAATTCATTATCTTGAATGACGTCCACTATTCATGCCATAGACACTCATAATGGGGTAGCTTGGAGGGCACCGTAGTTGTACTAATCTTGTTTGTGGTAATGGGAGTAGTGGTGTTGGGCCTTCTTCTGCCTCATTTGATCCTTGTGACGATGGGCAGGGTTATTGTTGGGATTGTTTTCGTAGTGTGGGAAGATGATAGATCGTATACTTTATCCAGGTTTCCTTTTGTTGTCCTGTGGCAAACTCTTCTGGTGTCTCTGTTCGGCATGCTATGGGCATTCTCATATGCATCAATATACTTATTGGTCATCTTTAACAGCTCAGCCAAACTATGCAGTTCTGCGAGGTTGAGGTCGAAACAGAATTTCTCCGACCTCACTCTCTATGTTAACGTTGTCTGGGCCATGTCAGGCTTCAAGTCTTTTACATCCAATGTTTCCCTCTGGAACCGTGTAATAAATAATCGCGAGCTCTCATTAGCTCCTTTTTTCGGTTGTCATAGAGATCAGGCGTTCTTTTTGGGTCTTAGAGCGTTGGCAAACTGAGAAAGAAAAAGCCTCTTGAATTCCACAAAATAGATGATCACCCCTACTGGTAGTCCGTTGAACCATCTTAGTACATATAACCTTAACGTGATGAAGAACAACTTACAGTTGAGAGCGTTAGAGATTTTTAGCAGACATATGGAAGATTCAAACGAAAACCGCCCTTAGCTCTAGGCCTGGCATTTTAAACTTCTCTGGGAGTTCAGCTCCCAGTACTTGTAGCAAGAAGGCATTCTTCGGCTGTCATTGTGCCCTGGTTTGCACCGATCGATTTCTCTCCTCGATTCAGATCTGATTCTATCCTGATATAACCTGTCATCGGGTTTCTTCTGTAGGTGGATTGTTCTTCTCTTGTAATTTATTGGTGGTTTCCCTTGAGGGGGGTTGAGTGCTTCTTGTCGTGCTGATTCTTCTCCTGGGACTAGAGTCACTGCCAGAGCAGCGACCGCTCTTAGCACCTGTGCGAACTGTCCTGACATCTGGTTGGTGATTTGCGTTCTCAAGTCTTGCAAACCCCGCTGGATGAATTCTTATTATTGTTGTCAAATTCCTCTTCTTGTTAATGACATGTTTTCACACTTACTGCGCCTTAAAAAATGTTAGATTCTAAAGTGTCCAAGAAACACACCAAATGTATAGAACATCTTAGCAGGGAGAGTGAGAAAATGTATAATAGAGAGCAATAAAGAGTGCATAATCTTTTATTCATGATATGAATCCCTTATTTATAAGAATAGGACGTAGTCCTACAAAATTACATATCAATTCTCTCCTTATTAGTCTTTAAATGGGACTTTTTAGTAATTACAAAGATACTAGAATATAATAAGACTGAAGAACTGATTCGGTCGAAAAGAAGTTTGTAGACGGCTCCTCCTGCGTTAACTCTATCGGTACTTGTCGATCGGTCTGAAAATCGATCGTCGTCCAGTGGGAAACTCTGGTATTTTTTCGGCATTTAATACAAAAACCTTCTTCACTTGCGTCTGATTTGTCTGATCAGTAGTTCCTTCCTTCTTAACTATCTATTTGCTTTTAGATTGGAGCCGACATATTCTTTGTATCATTAAAAATTGGGTGGTGTGTATGTAGATACCTCAAATATAAATTATGTAGATTGAGGATCAATGGGTTGAAAAATCTGCTTCGAAAAGAGAATTTATATAAATATCACACAATTCTGAGTTTATTTTTCAAACTCATAAACTTCCATATTTATATACATACCACTCAAATATTTACATCACNTTTGAAAGCGAACTTCATACTGAAGAACAATTGTTGTGTCCTTGAGATTGATTGGTTCTTCTAGTTCTTTAACTATGCCATACTTCCTGGCCTGCTCGCTAACAAGAAGGCCATGGTCTTCATGTCCATCACTATTGGAGTGTTTCCACACACCTAACAAAAGAAATCACAGGGGGAACAAATCAAGTTATAAAATTTGAAAAAAAAAATAACACAATGATTGCCCAGGGTATTCAATTGACTTTAAGAAAATGAAACTGCGATGGCAAAAGTAAAATGATTAAATTTACATACCACNGCATCTTCGATTTCGGCGGGAGCATCTTCGTCCCAATCGCCAGGCTTCACAGCATCGGGATCAGAAATTTTCGCTCTCTCATCCCAGTCCTCTGGCTTCTTATCATCCGGATCGGAGATGGTTTTTGGTGGGATTATCGCGGGTTCAAAATGATCGCTAGTTAGAAAATTCGCCTTCTTCTTCTCCTCTCCATCAATTAAAATCCTTAGATCATTGTTAGGTTCAAGGATGGCTGTGTAGACATGAGAAAGTTTGTCGGATGGAACCGAGGGGGGGTATTTAAGGTGGTGTTCAACANTGTGTAGACATGAGAAAGTTTGTCGGATGGAACCGAGGGGGGGTATTTAAGGTGGTGTTCAACANTGACCGGAAGATGCTAACGCACAAGAATTGAGTGGTATTTATCTAAATTTTCCTTTCATTTATAATAAAGGAGCATTTAAATACATACAACCAATTCTTATGTACTTACATGGTTAACACCTAAATTTTAATTTTTATATTTATACAGCTCAAATCTTTCATATCACAATAAAAATATCATAATTGCAACTTCTAAAAAGTGAAATACATATTGCATAGATAAAGAAGCATATACTTAAAATTAAAGTTTTGGGGGTTAGATATATAAAAACATATGAATTATATGATATGTACATAAATGTCTCTAAAATAAAACATATTTGAAATATTAAAATAAAACATATTTTAATTTTATTTTGACACCACGACGCAGTTGGCAGGTGGAGGCCCCCTTGCATGAGGCATTAGGCTAGGCTTTGTTAATTATATCTAAAAATACTATCCAAGAATTATTTTTGAGTGTTTTGTAAGAATAAATTTATTTGTTTTTTAAAATCAAATATATATATTTTAAAAATACACTAAAATATATATTTTTTTAAAATAAAAAATTAATTAAAAAAATAGTAGAAAAATTTGATCTCGACGATAAAGGCACGGAAAGGAAGCTTACTGTAGTTTTCTTCTTTCCTCCAAGCAGAAACTTGNGAGTGTTTGTAAGAATAAATTTATTTATTTATTAAAATCAAATATATATATATATTAAAAATACACTAAAATATATATATTTTTAAAATAAAAAATTAATAAAAAAAATAGTAGAAAAAATTGATCTCGACACGGAAAGGAAGCTTACTGTAGTTTTCTTCTTTCCTCCAAGCAGAAACTTGAGGATGACGGAGACGATCACCACAATAATTGATGCGAGGATTCCAGTAGTGACATTAGGCTGCTTCTCACCTTTCTCAATGATATCCTAGAGCTCAAGAAATTTTAAATTTAGTATTTACAAAAAAAAAAAATCCAATTTGAAAGTGATAACATATGGAAATGCTATAAAATATTAAATGAGCTAAAACAAATGAAAACATTCGGCTAAAAAAATGAGGGGCAATTTACATACATACCACCCAATTTCAAAGTATTTACAAATCCAACATCTAAACTTTGCAAATATTTCATATCACACCAAAATTATGACCATTTAACTTTCAAAAAATGAAAGACACATCTCCATGCATGTGAAAAGTGGTGTGAAGGTAAAAATTAAAGTTTCGGTGTTAGTTATGTAAATACATCGGAATTGAGTTGTGTGTATGTACATCTTCAAAAAAATTAGTATTGGAAGCAAGTTATGAGCTGACAAGTTGGATCTGCTTAAACTGAATGCATTTTTAAAAATGGTACAGTAATTGGAAGGTGCGTATGGGAGTGATACAAATTGAAGGAATTTTTCACAGAAATTAGGACAAACAAATCTTTTCTTCAACAGCACAATCCGAAAACATAAAGACAAGCACCAACAATTCGAGAGGTAGGTCATATCTTCAAAACCCTAAGATAACACCTACAATTTGAGAGGCAAGAGATCTATCCCAGAACCCCTAACACTAAGACTCAAGACAACAATCTCCTAGCATAAACCCAAACCCTAAACATTTTAGCCATATTTATAATAAATAATAAATTACAAAATTGCCCTTTTAGCCTTGTGCTTACAAAAATCTTCTATGATAGGCTCAGTGTTTCTAACATAAGTCTTTTCAGAATACATGCATTTCAAAAAATGGTTGAGTCATTGGAAGGGACGAGCAGGAGCTCTTTGGTTGGATGGGCACCAAATGTATTGAAATATTTTTCGAACTTTTCATCGTGCAATTTAAATGCATTGAAACGTGAATGAGAACAAGAATGATGACGAGAAAGGATAAGGAAGGACAATGAACAAAAAATGATAGTGGATGGGAATTCTGAGCGGGTGCAATGCAGATTTGAAAATGCCATAATTAGCACAATTTTCAAAAGTATGGAAACAAAAAAAATTCGAGCATTTCAAATTGCTAAAATTTAGTTTATTTTATTTTATATTATTCAAAGCAAAAAAAAAAAAACAAGAGAATGGCATGCCGACAAACTAAACAACCCAGTACAGTATAAACAAGATTTGACAATATTTCTGCATTTTACATCAAGGTAAGACATGTAGTAGATGAAGTCAAAAAAAATAATAACGGATAATTACATACAGCATCTGAAGCATTGATATTTTACAAATCAAGCACCCAGGTGATTTTTTGGTGATTTTTTGAACTACCGAACTAATGTATTTACGCGTGCCACAATCAAATCATAGAAAATTTGATAAAATTGAAAAATATGGGTTAGAATTTTATCATGTATTTTTTTATATTTGAGAGAATTTGAAAATTGGATGAAAGAGGATGCTCCATTTGTAAATAGTAAAATTTCAGGTGCTCTATATGCAATTGCCCTAAAATAATAATAAGATTTTTTTTTCTCCCATGAAAGAAAGGAAAAGAGGGGTGGAAAGAGGGTTCCTCGTAAAAAAGAGAAGAGAATCACAATTCGTATGTATTGACATATCTAACACTTAACTTTTACATTTATACCACTTAAATCTTTCATATTACATAAAAAATACCACCATTTTAATTTTTAAAAATTGAAATATACCTTTTCATACATAGGTAACGTTGTATATATGTAAAAATTGACATTTACATGTTAGATATGTAAATAAATAAGACTTGAGTGGAATGTATGTAAATCTTCCAAAGGAGAAAGAAAATGATGTCAAACAATTAAGAGAAGAAAAGAAAATAAAGTTGAAAGAGATTTTACTACTGACAATAAACTTTATCTTGTATGCATTCAAGAAAGGAATGTCGGCTATCTTGTAGAGAATATCAAACACTTTTCTCTGCAATTTTTAATCATCGTCAGCACCTGGATTCAANGATGTACGCAGAGCTGCGTACGTCTGTAACCTCCAAACAGGTTACAGAGAGGATTTCAGGAGGTTATAACGGCGTTATACATCCTGTAACCTCTCTGTAACCTACCTGTACCTTCAAGTAAGTTCCGCGCTTCTGAGTGCTTCTGTTTTCATATATAGATAGGTTACAGGGTGTATAACGCGGTTATAACCTTCTGAAATCCTCTCTGTAACATATTTGCAAGTTACAGACGTACACAGCTCTGCGTATGTCTTATGTACGCAAATTTTTTCCCTCAGCGACATATGATTTGATGCAAACAATAATTTAAGAATTAAAAGGATGTAAAATTTACCCACCCTAAATTTTGAATAAATAATTTTACTATATACTTTAAAAAAAAAACAATTAGGTATCCATGTAATCTACTTTAAGATAATTACATATGTGCCACAATTTCTGCGTATTTACATATGTA
>JXCR01127097.1:192477-211588 GCA_002079205.1 Phalaenopsis hybrid cultivar
AAGTATCTATCATCTATCTTTTATCTATCTTTTTAAGGGTAAGTGACACCTTTTCAAGGATAAGTTTACGACCGGAAGATGCTAATGCACAAGAATTGGGTGTTATTTATCTAAATTTTCCTTTCATTTATAATAAAGGAGCATTTAAATACATACAACCAATTCTTATGTACTTACATGGTTAACACCTAAATTTTAATTTTTATATTTATGCAGCTCAAATCTTTCATATCACAATAAAAATATCATAATTGCAACTTCTAAAAAGTGAAATACATATTGCATAGATAAGGAAGCATATACTTAAAATTAAAGTTTGAGGGTTAGATATATAAATACATATGAATTATATGATATGTACATAAATGTCTCTAAAATAAAACATATTTGAAATATTAAAATAAAACATATTTTAATTTTATTTTGACACCACGACGCAGTTGGCAGGTGGAGGCCCCCTTGCATGAGGCATTAGGCTAGGCTTTGTTAATTATATCTAAAAATACTATCCAAGAATTATTTTTGAGTGTTTTGTAAGAATAAATTTATTTGTTTTTTAAAATCAAATATATATATTTTAAAAATACACTAAAATATATATTTTTTTAAAATAAAAAATTAATTAAAAAAATAGTAGAAAATTTTGATCTCGACGATAAAGGCACGGAAAGGAAGCTTACTGTAGTTTTCTTCTTTCCTCCAAGCAGAAACTTGAGGATGACGGAGACGATCACCACAATAATTGATGCGAGGATTCCAGTAGTGACATTAGGCTGCTTCTCACCTTTCTCAATGATATCCTAGAGCTCAAGAAATTTTAAATTTAGTATTTACAAAAAAAAAATCCAATTTGAAAGTGCTAACATATGGAAATACTAGAAAATATTAAATGAGCTAAAACAAATGAAAACATTCGGCTAAAAAAATGAGGGGCAATTTACATACATACCACCCAATTTCAAAGTATTTACAAATCCAACATCTAAACTTTGCAAATCTTTCACATCACACCAAAATTATGACCATTTAACTTTTAAAAAATGAAAGACACATCTCCATGCATGTGAAAGGAGGTGTGAAGGTAAAAATTAAAGTTTCGGTGTTAGATATGTAAATACATAGGAATTGAGTTGTGTGTATGTAAATCTTCAAAAAAATTAGTATTGGAAGCAATTTATGAGCTGACTAGTTGGATCTGCTTAAACTGAATGCATTTTAAAAAATGGTACAGTAATTGGAAGGTGCGTATAGGAGTGATACAAATTTAAAGAATTTTTCACAGAAATTAGGACAAACAAATCTTTTCTTCAACGGCACAATCCGAAAACATATAGACAAGCACCTACAATTCGAGAGGTAGGTGATATCTCTAAAGCCCTAAGATAACACCTACAATTTGATAGACAAGCGATCTGTCCCAGAACCCTAGCACTAAGACTCAAGACAACAATCTCCTAGCATAAACCTAAACCCTAAACATTTTAGCCATATTTATAATAAATAATAAATTACAAAATTGCACTTTTAGNTTTTTATTTTGACACCAGTCGGCAGACACAGTTGGCAGGTAGAGGATTAGGCTAGGCTTTGTTAATTATATCTAAAAATACTATCTAAGAATTATTTTTGAGTGTTTGTAAGAATAAATTTATTTGTTTTTTAAAATCAAATATATATTTTTTAAAAATACACTAAAATATATATATTTTTAAAATAAAAAATTAATTAAAAAAATAGTAGAAAAAATTGATCTCATCGATAAAGGCACGGAAATGAAGCTTACTGTAGTTTTCTTCTTTCCTCCAAGCAGAAACTTGAGGATGACGGAGACGATCACCACAATAATTGATGCGAGGATTCCAGTAGTGACATTAGGCTGCTTCTCACCTTTCTCAATGATATCCTAGAGCTCAAGAAATTTTAAATTTAGTATTTACAAAAAAAAATCGAATTTGAAAGTGCTAACATATGGAAATACTAGAAAATATTAAATGAGCTAAAACAAATGAAAACATTCGGCTAAAAAAATGAGGGGCAATTTACATACATACCACCCAATTTCAAAGTATTTACAAATCCAACATCTAAACTTTGCAAATCTTTCATATCACACAAAAATTATGACCATTTAACTTTCAAAAAATGAAAGATACATCTCCATGCATGTGAAAGGAGGTGTGAAGGTAAAAATTAAAGTTTCGGTGTTAGATATGTAAATACATANGAACTTTACAAATCTTTCATATCACACCAAAATTATGACCATTTAACTTTCAAAAAATGAAAGACATCTCCATGCATGTGAAAGGAGGTGTGAAGGTAAAAATTAAAGTCTCGGTGTTAGATATGTAAATACATAGGAATTGAGTTGTGTGTATGTAAATCTTCAAAAAAATTAGTATTGGAAGCAATTAATGAGCAGACTAGTTGGATCTGCTTAAACTGAATGCATTTTAAAAAATGGTACAGTAATTGGAAGGTGCATATAGGAGTGATACAAATTGAAGGAATTTTTCACAGAAATTAGGACAAACAAATCTTTTCTTCAACAGCACAATCCGAAAACATATAGGCAAGCACCTACAATTCGAGTGGTAGGTGATATCTCTAAAGCCCTAAGATAACACCTACAATTTGAGAGACAGACGATCTATCCCAGAACCCTAGCACTAAAACTCAAGACAACAATCTCCTAGTATAAACCTAAACCCTAAACATTTTAGCCATATTTATAATAAATAATAAATTATAAAATTGACCTTTTAGCCCTGCGCCTACAAAAATCTTCAAATTATATGATAGGCTCAGTGTTTCTAACATAAGTCTTTTCACAATACATGCATTTCAAAAAATGGTTGAGTCATTGGAAGGAACGTGCAGGAGCTCTTTGGTTGGATGGGCATCAAATGCATTGAAATATTTTTCGAACTTTTCATCGTGCAATTTAAATGCATTGAAACGTGAATGAGAACAAGAATGATGACGAGAAAGGATAAGGACAATGAACAAAAAATGATAGTAGATGGGAATTCTGAGCGGGTGCAATGCAGATTTGAAAATTCCATAATTAGCACAATTTTCAAAAGTATGGAAACAAAAAAAATTCGAGCATTTCAAATTCCTCAAATTTTAGTTTATTTTTATTTTATTTTATTCAAAGCAAAAAAAAAAACAAGAGAATGGAATGCCGACAAACTAAACAACCCAGTAAAGTATAAACAAGATTGGACAATATATCTGCTTTTTACATCAAGGTAAGACATGTAGTAGATGAAGTCAAAAAANAAATGGTTGATTTACTGGAAGGAACGTGCAGGAGCTCTTTGGTTGGATGGGCATCAAATGCATTGAAATATTTTTCGAACTTTTCATCGTAAAATTTAAATGCATTGAAACGTGAATGAGAACAAGAATGATGACCAGAAAGGATAAGGACAATGAACAAAAAATGATAGTAGATGGGAATTCTGAGCGGGTGCAATGCAGATTTGAAAATTCCATAATTAGCACAATTTTCAAAAGTATGGAAACAAAAAAAATTCGAGCATTTAAAATTCCTAAAATTTTAGTTTATTTTTATTTTATTTTATTCAAAGCAAAAAAAAAAAAAACAAGAGAATGGAATGCCGACAAACTAAACAACCCAGTAAAGTATAAACAAGATTGGACAATATATCTGCTTTTTACATCAAGGTAAGACATGTAGTAGATGAAGCCAAAAAAATAATAATAAGAGATAATTACATACAGAGCATCTGAAGCATTGATATTTTACAAATCAAGCACCCAGATGATTTTTTGAACTACNAAAAATAATAAGGGATAATTACATACAGAGCATCTGAAGCATTGATATTTTACAAATCAAGCACCCAGATGATTTTTTGAACTACCGAACTAATGTATTTAGGCGTGCCACAATCAAATCATAGAAAATTTGATAAAATTGAAAAATATGGGTTAGAATTTTATCATGTATGTTTTGATATTTGAGAGAGAATTTGAAAATTGGATGAAATAGGATGCTCGATTTGTAAATAGTAAAATTTCAGGTGCTCTATATGCTATTGCCCTAAAATAATAATTTTTTTTTCTCCCATGAAAGAAAGGAAAAGAGGGGTGGAAAGAGGGTTCCTCGTAAAAAAGAGAAGAGAATTACAATTCGTATGTATTGACATATCTAATACTTTAACTTTTACATTTATACCACTTAAATCTTTCATATTACATAAACAATACCACCATTTTAACTTTTAAAAATTGAAATATACCTTTTCATACATAGGTAAGGTTGTATATATGTAAAAATTGACATTTACATGTTAGATATGTAAATAAATAAAACTTGAGTGGAATGTATGTAAATCTTCCAAAGGAGAAAGAAAATGATGTCAAACAATTAAGAGAAGAAAAGAAAATAAACTTGAAAGAGGTTTTACTACTTACAATAACCTTTATCTTGTATGCATTCAAGAAAGGAAAGTCAGCTATCTTGTAGAGAATATCAAACACTTTTCTCTGCAATTTTTAATCATCGTCAGCACCTGGATTCAAAAGAAAATAACTATAATAAGGACAAAATTAACATATAATTCCCGCAAATGTGACCTGGAAATTCGATAGTTTATTAGGGAGATTCGAGGCGGCTTCTTCAGCCTTCTGCTTTTTCTTCTCAATCTCATACTTAGGTTTCCAAAACTTTTCTCTATAAGATATTGCTACTTTCTCATCATCAGCTATCAAAATGTTATCGAACAGTAGACCATCCTGCATGGTCCATATCTCGATGCCAATGGCCTTGATCGGCTCAAAATCAGGCTTCACAAGCTCAAAATAATCCGGATTCGGTATTTCCTGAGGTTTCCAGATGCCCTTATAATCTGGATTATCAATCAATGGACGATGCCATTTTCCCTTATAGGCCGGATTCCTCTTCGTCGGCCTCTTCCACACGCCGCATCCGGGAGCCGCGGCGCATTTTGGGTTATCAATCTTTGGTGCCTCCCACTCTCCATCCTCTTCATCATCCCAATCTTCTGGTTTCGATGCTTCGGGATCATCAATTTCCTCCGGTTCGTCATCCAACCATCCTTCGGGCTTAACTGCATCCCCATCTTCGATTTCGACGGGAGCATCTTCGTCCCAATCGTCGGGCTTCACCGCATCGGGATCAGAAATTTTCGCTCTCTCATCCCAGTCCTCTGGCTTCTTATCATCCGGATCGGAGATGGTTTTTGGTGGGATTATCGCGGGTTCAAAATGATCGCTACTTAGAAAATTCGCCTTCTTCTTCTCCTCTCCATCAATTAAAATCCTTATATCATTGTTAGGTTCGAGGATGGCGGTGTAGACATGAGAAAGTTTGTCGGATGGAACTGAGGGTGGGTATTTAAGGTGGTGTTCAACATATTTGCCGGTTTTGGGATTCTTGTGGTTGAGGATGAAGTGGACTTTGTTAGTAGAGCCACATTTATCAGGTCCAAACATGATGGAATAAGGAGAATTATTGTCGAACTCTTTGGGAATCCATTCGGGACCTTGGGGACGAAGATATTTCAGATAAGCGCCGCCGCATTCGAGGCCGTTTTGAAAGCGAACTTCATACTGAAGAACAATTGTTGTGTCCTTGAGATTGATTGGTTCTTCTAGTTCTTTAACTATGCCATACTTCCTGGCCTGCTCGCTAACAAGAAGGCCATGGTCTTCATGTCCATCACTATTGGAGTGTTTCCACACACCTAACAAAAGAAATCACAGGGGGAACAAATCAAGTTATAAAATTTGAAAAAAAAAATAACACAATGATTGCCCAGGGTATTCAATTGACTTTAAGAAAATGAAACTGCGATGGCAAAAGTAAAATGATTAAATTTACATACCACTCAATTTTCATGTACTTACATATTTACCAGGTAAACTTCAATTTTTAGAAACATTTTTATTATGTTTATAAACTGCAAAGCACAATCATGCGTCAATTTAGAATAAAAAGAAATTCGAACTCTTTTGCATTGATACACATTGACATTTGGGGACCATTTACAGTGCTTACAAAACCAAATGTTCAAGAACTCAATGATTTTTATCTACGAATGATGATTTGTGGCGCTGATTTATGTATTTATTATGTATGTTTTAGTTAAAGCCACATATACTTTCTTGATTAAACAAAAAATTGACACAGCAATATTATCCCTACAATTCATTCCAAGATTCAAAACCAATTTGGGGTAACGACTTAAAACTTAAGCATGCCAATACAAAAGATTACCTTAATCAGTTTTTGGCAACCTGCTTCCAAAAATAAGACATTATTCATAAGCCATCTTGTCTAAATACACCCCAACAATATGAAATTGCCATAAAAGTGAGTCATTTACTAAATATCACTCGGACATTGTTATTTCAAGGAAATTTCCTAAAACATTATTGAGCAAAAGTTGTTCTGCATAAGCCATATATGAAAAATGCAGATCATGATGGTCAGTCAAAACCCCAGAACAACTAAGCATGTTTCATGGTTGCAGATCTAAATGACACATATATAAATGTTATCATTTTCTTTATAAAAAATTTTGCACATCCGCTGACATCACATTTAATGAAAAATAAACATTAATTCAGTCATATATTCATGGAGAGAATTCACTAGTTGAAGATAAAGATTGTGTTCGTTCCAATTGCAGTCCTTTAAAACTATTTTTTGTTCCATATCTGTTTGCCCAAGAACATATGATCCAAGCATCAATGAAGATTGATCCTAAATAGAATGTCCTAAACTGCATTCAGTTTGTCTTTGCTACTGAATCTGTAGCCACCAATGCCACAATGAAGTTCATACAGATTCATGACTCACTACAATTTTTTCAAGGTTTTAAAAACAGAACCAGATCAGCCGTTTTGACCTAGAACCAACCGGTCATAAGTTCGGTTCCACTTCATACAAAAACCCTTCTCCACATCAAACCGCCCAGAACCGCCACGAAATAGAATTTCAACCGGCAAACCAATAACAATTTAAAAAAAAAAAACAGGTTCATNAGATCAGCCGTTTTGACCAAGAACCAACCAGTCATAAGTTCGGTTCCACTTCATACAAAAACCCTTCTCCACATCAAATTGCCCAGAACCGCCACGAAATAGAATTTCAACCGGCAAACCAATAACAATTTAAAAAAAAAAAACAGGTTCATTTCATTTTTGTAAAACAGTCGGGTTCAATTTTTTATCTATCACTTACCATTAATCAATGATCTATAAAGTTAGAAATAAATTTATTAAGCTTAAAATATCTTTTTCAGTTGACATACATTATATAAAATTCAAATCAATACACAACTTAAGACCAATATGCCCACCGACTAAATGAGCTACAAGTTCAACTTTCTTTTCCAATTTAAAGTTTACAATATTAACTCTTCTCTATGATGTGAGACTACATGAATCATGTGAATGACAAATATGAATTAAGAATTGGTCTGCGGGAATTGGGTTAAGCTACAAAATTATCGTTGAGCCAAGCTACAAAAATTGAGTAGAGTTGTGAGCATTGGGCTTCAATAATTTATAAAACTATATATATGTGTATGTGTGTGTGTGTGTTTATATTATAAATTTTTAATATTAAAAAAGGTTAACCTAAATATTATATAATTATTATACTAACTTATATCTTAATTAAATTATTTTATTTTTTATTATATTAAATACTTCAACCCCGGCTCAACCTTTAAACTTTAAATAATTTTTTCTTGCGGTTTGATGTCCGATTAGTCTTCAAAACCTTGGATTTATTCAAGTTTACTCAAAATAAGGAGTGTATCACACTTGGCACAAGTTCAAAATTAGATAGCATTGTGGTTTAAAATAGGTTAGCTGAGTAGATCTTAAGAAACTTGTAGAAAATAAAGCAAAGGAAAAAAATCTCAATAATTTTTTTCATTGCCCTTTCTCTACACAAGAGTGGAGGTATATACACATCTCCAAGAAGCATTACAATATAGGAATACATTAAAAATATGGGAGAANGAAAAATCTCAATAATTTTTTTTCATTGCCCTTTCTCTGCACAAGAGTGGAGGTATATACACATCTCCAAGAAGCATTACAATATAGGAATACATTAAAAATATGGGAGAAAAACTATGAAGGGATTGGCAACTCTTGCAATCCAAGAGCCGTAGATAAATTAATTCAATAGTACAAGAACTTGGTTTGTGGCCTTAAGCTCTTTGCTATGATTGGAGAGTGAGTAGGCCCCACTCCGCAAGAGAGAGAAATTCAACATTACCTAATATGCCTTTGAACCTTGACACTAAACTTTTNCTGGCAACTCTTGCAATCCAAGAGCCATAGATAAATTAATTCAATAGTACAAGAACTTGATTCGTGGCCTTAAGCTCTTTGCTATGACTGGAGAGTGAGTAGGTCCCACTCTGCAAGAGAGAGAAATTCAACATTGCCTAATATGCCTTTGAACCTTGACACTAAACTGTTTTGATTGAACATGGGTGTTCTTGTAGTCTACCCTAACCCATTTTAGNGCTGGCAACTTTGCAATCCAAGAGCCATAGATAAATTAATTCAACAGTACAAGAACTTGATTCGTGGCCTTAAGCTCTTTGCTATGACTGGAGAGTGAGTAGGCCCCACTCTGCAAGAGAGAGAAATTCAACATTGCCTAATAAACCTTTGAACCTTGACACTAAACTGTTTTGATTGAACATGGGTGTTCTTGTAGTCTACCCTAACCCATTTTAGNTTTTTGATTGAACATGGGTGTTCTTGTAGTCTACCCTAACCCATTTTAGTAAGCCCTGAATTGACTAGTGATTTTCCCTATATGGTCATAGATGATCCTAAGTGGTTTGTTATTCCTCCTATATTTGGTTATAAACCACCTAAATATACCTTAATTGGACTAGTAACCATGCCTTAAATTGCTATAAATGAAAATGATCTAGTGGACCTTCCAATCTTGACTATAGCTTGCTCCAATTGAGCGTCTAGGAGTTCTAGCAATCTATAAATTGACTAGAAACTTGCTCTATGCAATCATTGATGATCCAAAGTTGTTTACTAGCTTTCTTGTTTTTAATTATAACCTCTGTGAAGCCAAACCAGATTATCAATCAGCCTTAAAATCCTTTTATATGATCTTCCACCTTAGGGGTTGTTTGGTAGTGCCTTTTAATAAGATTTATCACTGGATTTACTAAATCCAGACAAAGGGTAAAATGCAGGAATTTAGTGGATTTAATAAATTCTGGGATTTTAACACCGCCGTTGCCGGTCCCAAGCCCGGATGCGAAAAATGGAGGGTTGCGTTAGGTAGTCGACAGCCAGCGTAAAACTTGTCGAAAAAATCATGACATGAATCCTTTTGATCATTGTGTGAATGTTAGGGCGTCCCCTGGAAGCGACGCGCTGTATAGCCTGAATACAGTGAANCTATACCCAACCTAGCCATATAATCTATTTAGAACTTGAGAATGGTTTACAACATCTCCCAATTCCTTAAAAACACCATTCCTGCATAATACACAGGAAATCACATAAACCTTCTCTGAGTATATCAATTTCTAGCCCGAAAGATAGCAATGCCACAATAATATGATAACCATCCCTCAAAATAGATAAATAAAAAATTAGCCAACCCACAAGTAAGAAGACAAATTAAGCGAATCAGATCCAATATGATCCGAATAAATACCTTTGTACTCATCCTTCCCCGAAACAATCCATCTTCCCTCGAATGAATCGTCAAAGGGTTCAAAGAACAACTGAAAGGAAAAAAAACACCAATATTAGCTCAAAACAACCAACAACGATCCAGATCAGTAAAATCGGCTTTATGAAAAGAAGAATTTACCGGTTCGGAAGCACGGAGATGAACCACAGAGCAAGCGAATAGCGTGAAAAATAAATAACGCGCCATCCAACTTCCTCCCATCACGGCAATCTCATAAACCTAGATCAAAGCAAATCTGAGAAGGACAGTTGAGAAGCAACTTGAAAGCGGAAGAGATAACAATCCCTAGTAGACGGAAGGTAAGAAACAGAGATCTGACCGACCAGCTCGATGCGGCGAAATCTGGAGTCTCTCTTCTCTCTTTCTCTTTCCAGTCTCCAGTACCCAGGAGAAGGACCCGACTCCTCCTTTGTTTGGGTCACAAGCCTGGAATACGCTCCACGTCATTGAAGCCAGTGAAATTTTGACACGTCCTTTTTTTCTGGTGGATTAATGCATGCGAATATCAGCTTTGGCATCTGACTGGGATAAGTGTAGTATCACTTTANTCGGAAGAGATAACAATCCCTAGTAGACGGAAGGTTAGAAACAGAGATCTGACCGACCAGCTCGATGCGGCGAAATCAGTCTCTCTTCTCTCTCCGTCTTTCCAGTCTCCAGTACCCAGGAGAAGGACCCGACTCACTCCTTTGTTTGGGCCACAGGCCTGGAATACGCTCCACGTCATTGAAGCCAGTGAAATTTTGACACGTCCTTTTTTCTGGTGGATTAATGCATGCGAATATCAGCTTTGGCATCTGACTGGGATAAGTGTAGTATCACTTTAAAAAAATAACAAAAATGTATACCGATATTTACATGATTAAGTGAGCCGTTTAAAACAAACTTAAATAACTTTTTTTCTAAATTATTTGATGAGTTTAGCAGCACTTTAATATTATACTAGATAAAAAGAATTATCTTNAATATTTAACTTTTTTTCTAAATTATTTGATGAGTTTAGCAGCACTTTAATATTATACTAGATAAAAAGAATTATCTTCAAAATTTAATATATTTATATACTTAATACTTATATTTAATGATTTTATGTATATGTAAACATATCATTTAAATACTGAAATGTTGTGTATTTGAAGATAAAGTTGTAAGTATTAGACACATAAACATGTAAAAGTATGGCTAGGGATTTAATTAATAGTCTGTTTGGAACTATAACTTTTTAAATGGTGGTTTTTAAATATTGTGGCAGAGAAAACATCATTTCACAAAATTGCACTAAGAATTATAACTCTCTCTCTCTCTCTCTCTCTCTCTCTCTCTCTCTCTCTCTCTCTCTCTCTCTCTCTCTCTGTGTGNTGCATTATAAAGCTGACCTATTCCTCTAACAACATGAAGGGATGACAACGTTGAACACCTCCGTCTGTTTCCCTTTCATCAAAGCCACGCTCAATCCTCTTTACCCTAGCCTGAAACTCCCTTTCCTTTTCGATCTCCCTATGTTCACGCGGCTCCTTTGCCTTTGCCCTAAGTCGAAGCATTCCGCCTTTCCATTAAAATTGAGCCTGAACCCAATCACCCTGCCCAAGCACCTTACTCGAGACTCCTCAACTAAATCCCCCTCCGTTCTTCTTTGTGCACAAGACCGAGCCTGAGCCTAACCCGCCAGCTAAGCCTCCTTCCTCAATTTATTATTAACCACTTTATATTGTATTCTATATTAGAAAAAAATCAGAAAAAAAATGTGTCATATTTATTTATTTTATTGTTCTTCATCTCACCAATTGTAGCCAATCGTCGTCACCATTCTTGCTTGAGAAGGTATGACAAAATGGTCAATAAAGTAATTTTCAAAATATTTGTTCGAGGAAGTGTGAGTACTCATCCTTGTGAATTAAGTACTGTCTAGAAAAATTGAAAATTTGTTTGGGAAATGTTTATAAATTTCAGAGGATTTAAATACTCGTCTTGGGAAAAATGAGTACCTGTCCTTAGGAATTAAGTACTATTCAGGGAAAGTAAAGTACCACTCAAGGAAATGCTTACTTATGATTTGACTCTTACATCTACATTGAAGGTCTATTGCGCCTTTGAAGACCGTGGGCATAAAATATTTTCTCTACCTAGCCTCAGTGTCTCATGGTTACTGCGAATGAGTTATTTAAGATCGTTGGGAAGACTAACATTCTCCCATGTCCCCGAACAGGGCTTAATACTGAGAGATTGCGGATATTTTGGGTGATTTGGAGTTGTAAAATAACTTAATCTTGAAATTTTTGAAGTTATAAAATAATGTGAAATCGAAATCATCTGAATTTTAAAATAATTTGAAAATTTGAACTTTTAAATTTTAGTCTCCTAGGGTTAAAAATATCTAGGATCTTGGCTTTTAAAATTTAGACTCTTAACGTTTGAAGCATATTTAATAATTTGAGCTTTAAAGTTTAGGCTCCTGAGGATTTAAAAATATTTGAAATTTTAGGTTTTCAAACTTAGGCTCCTAGGATTCAAAAATAATTTAAAGCTGGGGATTTTAAAATTTGAAAATCTTGTCAACTGATTCGCAACATATCTGTTAGCTAATAGAAGACAACTCTTTTAAAGCTTAAAATGAAACTTTTTTTTTCATTCAAAAGTTCTAATTTTTACTTAAACTTTGAAAAATTTTGAATGTAATTTATGAACTTTAAGTCAATGTTTAATTTCGATATGATGCTCCGGAATTCATGCAAAAGCATAAAAATATTCTCATATAATTGTGAGAGTGCTTTCAAGTTATATATGTGCATTCAAAGAAATGCAAGTTTATCATGTGAATGTTTTGAGAAAATATGTCAAGTATTTTTATGGTCTAAGTTAATAAATTGAATGCCCGCATGGGCTCCACCAAATTAATTAAATGCCTAAACTCAATTGGTTTGAGAATGTTGCACAGGATCAGACCAACCTTGCATTAAAATAATTTATATTTAAAAAAAGCAATCAATCCGGCCTTCCTGTCTAGAAGGCAGAGTTGTAAGTCCCACCTACCTAGTCCGATTCTCTCTCTTAAGAATTGGAGTTGACGAGTCTAGCAAAATTCAAATAAACTCCAAATAAAATTTGCAAGTCAAAATCACCAAGTATGATCATTCTCCTACTTAAGGACTGTAATCAATATGACTAATATGCTAAATACANTTAACTTTAATATAAACAACCAAACAACCCATTTTAACATATCTAGATGAGAAAAATAATTTTCTGTCACCAAAAATTTTAGAAAGTTGTTCTCCAAATGGAGTTGTCGTGGATGTCTGCAACATAAAACATACATGAAGTTGTCACAAATACGTCGTAAGTCAAACTTCCGTGAGTTGATAAGTTGTTTTGTCTTTGGCACATCTAAAAATGTTTATATTTTGAGTTGTCTGAGGCAGTACTTCACATTCATTGCTCGTTGGGAGCTGCTTTGAGGATTCTACAAGGACTGGCTCGGAAGATGTCTTCTTAGATTTTTTTAACGCTATAGCTATTGACCGTTAAGAGTGAAAAGAAAGCTTAACATTGAACAATGACTCATCGCTCACAAATTCGTAAATATACTATATCTCAAACAACAGTTCCTTCATGTAAGGAAATTTCAGCATCTGCAATATTCCTTCTTCGGTAATATGAGGAGAGACAGACAATTGTTGAAACATTCCTCGCCTCTCGCGGAGCCCCCAATCATTTTTTTGCAAAGAAGAATTTTACGAACCTTTGTCTTATCGGTTCCTTTAGACGGAAATCCAACACCTTATGCTTAAACAATACACGATCATGTGTATCAGTAAAGAACCTACACAGTCATACCAAAATTGCAGGTGTTAAATTCAATCCACGAATCCTGAAAAAAACTGTCAGCCCAATAATGACCGTCACGACTCGACAAGATAACTGAGCAACGCAAGCTCCGAACGCCTTCATAATTTCAATAAACTCAGGTGCCGGAGGAAATCGTTGGCCAACTTTGAAGGCAGCCTCATAAATAGTAACATACCCAGAAGGTAAAGAATATGCTCGATCAGTTGAAGCTGGTAACTTCGCTACCATATCGTTCTGGAAGAAATACTTCTTCCGAAAAAAAAATCAATTCGCTCTCCGTCACAGTCGACATTGCATCTTCCGGTTTCTGACTTTTTCTTTGGATCTCAGCAGAACGAGGTTCTCCAGCTGTCGTCATTTCAGCGACTCTTCGCCGCAAATCTGCACCGCAACTCTTCGCCTCAAATATGCACCGCAATACTTCGCTATAACTTTTCTCCGCAACTCTTCGCTTCGCCACAACGTTCTGCTTCGCCGCAACTCTTCGCTTCGTCGCCACTCTTCGCTTCGTCGCCGCAACTATTCCGCTTCGCCGCAACTCTTTTTCGTAACTTTGCTCCACCGCAACTACTCTCTGCAACGCCGAATAATTTTCTTCTCCTCCTCACTTGTCATTTTTCCCCTCATCCATTGTCTCTATTTATAGGCATGATATGAGACATAGCATTAAATACACACTGTTAAAAAAAAAAATAATAATAATAACTTTTCATTTCATATTCCATTTAATTTTGTCTTTCAAATTCTACCTTTATAGCTCAAATAAAAAAAAAACTCTTCACATTCTAAAAATGTACATTTAAATTTCAGTTTTTATTTAATTTATACTCCTTAAGAGCTCCTTCAACTCTCAGAATTTAATTAAATTAATTAATAAATTAATTTCCATTGTTTTCAGCTCTCTATGCCCTTTGGATTTCTGTCATGTGGTCCGGATTCCTCCAATTCGGATCACCTGACAAATGACGAAAAACACTTACCAACTGAGCTAGCTCAGCTTACTATTATATTAAGGATAAATATTATTCTTATTGACATACTGTTAGCAATTATATATATATATATATATATCTAAATTTTTAAGGTCTACTGTGAAAAGTCAATGGATCTTAATATTTTGGGACGAAAAAATTAGAATCGCCCGAAAATAAGGGGACAACTGATACACCACCAACAAATTTCCATCAACCAACACGAATCTTCAATGCAACTTTTTAAACGAGAGACATTCAAACTTCGATTAAGAGTCATCTGAAGCTCCGATTTCAACAAAATTATAGTCTAACTGATCGGCTCGATGAGACGGACCTAATGATATAAAAGTTAGTCCAATCTGAGTCAAATCAGACCCGGATCAAGTCATTAAACCACTACTACAGGATTTCTGGAGATATTTGAAAGATCAAACAGATGTCGAATCTAGCGAGTTTATAGTCGAATATAGCGTCTCGAAAAGACGAATCCAACGAGCCTAAGATTGCTCAATTCCGACATCGTTAAGGCACTCAAATGTCCATCAAACATCATCTGATCAAGGGAAGCTCTTTGGGTCGTCTGATCAAAATGGTTCATATTCTTGCATTAATTGCACTCAAAACACTATAAATAGAGTCTCACCCCTCACATGAGGGGAGAGAGGCTTAAGAGAGAACTTGCGGTTTTAAGAAGGAGCTCAAGTCTAAGATCATCCTCGCCATCGTTGATCGTCGTCGACCACCACTAACCATCGACCACGATCGCCGTCCTCTGTCGACCACCGTTGAACGTCGTCGATCACCGCTGACCTCTGTCAACTACCGCCGACCGTCATCGACTGTTGTTAGCCACCGCTGACCTCCGTTAACCACCGCTTACTGAACGTCATCAGTCGACATTGTAACGTGGAAAGCTAGTAACTCTTTCCCGCCTGTGGGACAATGGGCATTTGTAATCATCAACTTATAGTGGATTTTTACAAATGGGTCAGACCTCGTGGTTTTTCCTTTTTTATGGGTTTTTCACGTAAATACTTCTGGTGTGATCATAACTCGATTCATTTTTATCTGAGTGTGTGTTAAATTCTCGTGCAACACTAAGATGATAATCCATTACTCTACCACCACGAATTTTCTAGCGCGCATCATATATATATATATATATATATNGTTGTAATTTGGAAAGCTATCAACCCTTTCCCGCATGTGGGACAAGGGGCATTTGTAATCATCAACTTATAGTATATTTTTACAACTAGGTCAGACCCCGTGGTTTTTCCCTTTTTACGGGTTTTCCACGTAAAAACTTCTGGTGTGAACACAACTCGATTCATTTTTATCTGAGTGTGTGCTGAATTCTCGTGCAACGCTAAGACGATAAATCCATTACTCTACCGCCACGAATTTTTTAGCACGCATCACCTATAATGTTTTTGGACATCTTTTTGCGAATTTCTGATAAGTGGATATTGTGTAATTTCCTTCTAATCGGTTTTCTGACACTTAACTTGTCAGTGGTGTGGTTAGGGTTAAGGTTTGTGTAGGTGAAAATGGGTGTATGGGGGCTGATGTAGGTGGGAAAGAGAAATTTTGGGCGGGTGATTTNAATCGGTTTTCGGACACATAACTTGTCAGTGGTGTGGTTAGGGTTAGGGTTTGTGTAGGTGAAAATGGGTGTATGGGGGCTGATGTAGGTGGGAAAGAGAAATTTTGGGCGGGTGATTTGGAAAATCTTCGAAAGGAAGGGTTTTTGGGTGTAGATTATGTTAGGTAGTGATGGATTTAGGCAATCCTAAGATAGGACTTTGGTTAGGCTAACTCTAATACCAAATGATATCGGAGTTAACCAACAACAATTAGAAAATCAAATTGTACTGCTGAAATCAAGTAGGAAATTACAATCAAACGCATTGAAATGGGAGATAACAACACACCTTACACAAACCCGAACGTGGGTTCGATCCAAGGGTGGTGGTGATCGGCTAAGCAGATTGGAAAGGGTGGTAGGCGGCTGGAATGATTGGATGGATGTGGGATGGGGGGCGGTTACAAGTAGAGGCTTTTGGAGGGCTGTTTTGGGGCGTTAACGAGTGTAGGGCGGCTTGGAGAGCCTGGAAAACATTAGTTTGGCTGTTCTGGGTGATGACAACAAGGGGAAAGGGGATGGCANTCCTAAGATAGGACTTTGGTTAGGCTAACTCTAATACCAAATGATATCGAAGTTAACCAACAACAATTAGAAAATCAAATTGTACTGCTGAAATCAAGTAGGAAATTACAATCAAACGCATTGAAATGGGAGATAACAACACACCTTACACAAACCCGAACGCGGGTTCGATCCAAGGGTGGTGGTGATCGGCTAAGTAGATTGGAAAGGGTGGTAGGCGGCTGGAATGATTGGATGGATGTGGGATGGGGGGTGGTTACAAGTAGAGGCTTTTGGAGGGCTGTTTTGGGGCGTAAACGGGTGTAGAGCGGCTTGGAGAGCCTGGAAAACATTAGTTTGGCTGTTCTGGGTGATGACAACAAGGGGAAAGGGGATGGCAGCGAGGGGCAGCAGGAGGGGCTGTCGGTACGGTAGGATAGGAAGCAATCCAAGCAGCAGCAAGCCTGGATGTTGGCTGGAACGGCTGGATGCAGTCGCGAAGGAAGGAGGCAGGAAGCGTTGCGGAAGGGCAGGGACAGCAACTCCTTGTCCCGGATGGCGGCAACAAGCAGACAGCTGATGGCGCGGTTGGGAGATAGAAACTGCAAGAAGGAACAATCAGGACTACTGTTCCGGGCGGCTGTAGCAAGGAGACAGACAGGTGTGGCAGCGAAGCAGGAGGGACATGGAAGGGTTGAGGAAGGATAAATCACCATCTTGGGAGCGANATTGGGAGATAGAAACTGCAAGAAGGAACAATCAGGACAACTGTTACGGGCGGCTGTAGCAAGGAGACAGGTGTGGCAGCGAAGCAGGAGGGACATGGAAGGGTTGAGGAAGGATAAATCACCATCTTGGGAGCGAGATATAGCGAGAGCATCATTCAAGCATTGGATACAGCTCTCAAATTGAGAAACGGAGGGGCCACACGTTAAAATTGTGGATCGAATTCTTAATACAACACATATAGAAAACAATTAGAAATGAAGGAGGGATAAACTAAAACTCTTTGAAAAATAGGAAAAAAAAAATATCGACCAATTTGGTCTTTCCGCGATCGNTGGAGGGGCCGACTGTTGTCTCGAACACACGTTAAAATTGTGGATCGAATTCTTAATACAACACATAGAAAACAACTAGAAATGGAGGGATAAACTAAAACTCTTTGAAAAATAGGAAAAAAAAAATATCGACCAATTTGGTCTTTCCGCGATCGCGGGAACTGCAGTTTGCCTCCCGTTTCTGGGGCATAGCGTCCTGCATCACAAAGTAAATATTATTCGCCTAAGTTCTTGTTCCGATTTTCGACTTATGCATAAATTCACTGTGCTTTGGTTAAAAATTCTTTATTACGCTAAAATTTAACTTATTTGTTTACTTCCAATGTGTATAATTCAACTTCTTGACCATATTCCGTTCTTCATGCCCTACATTATTTTTCCATCGCAGCTTCTTAACTGTCTTTCCTAATCCTTCTTTCTATTGGTTCAACTTCACAGTTATGCATTGGAGTCCCTTGCCATACATTTNGATTTTGGAGTGGATTACCCTCCCTACCTTAGTTACTTGTTTCGACATATCTATACCCGACCTAGCCATATAATCTATTTAGAACTTGAAGATGGTTTACAACATCTCCCAATTCCTTAAAAACACCATTCCTGCATAATGCACAGGACATCACATAAACCTTCTCTGAGTTTATCAATTTCTAGCCCGAATGATAGCAATGCCACAATAATATGATAACCATCCCTCAAAATAGATAAATCAGAAATTAGCCAACCCACAAGTNAAAGATTTAAAACTTTAAGTGATCATTATCAAGATCATTTAAACATCATTTTGATTATCAAATATTAAGTGATCATTATCAAGATCATTTACACATCATTTTGATTATCAAATAAGGGTGTGAAATCATTGATTTTTAAAATCATACCCTTAAATTAAAAAGTCATTTTATGCTAATGAAGTTTCCAAAATTTTGATAATTATTGGAATCATCTTATAATTTAGCAAAGTGAAATGAGTTAAAATAAGGGTATGAAATCATTGATTTCCAAAATTATACCCCTAAATTCAAAAGTCATTTTCGCTAATGAAGTTTCCAAAATTTTGATAATTATGGGAATCATTTTTTTATCTTGTAATTTGGCATGCTAATGAAGTTTAAAATTTTGATAATTATGAAGAATTATTCTTTTATATTGTAATTTGGTAAAATCAGTTTCCAAAATCTCGATAATTATGGAAATTATTTTATAATTTGACAGAATGAAGTGGGTTTCTACCAATTATACCCATTTTTGGTTGCAAATCATCAAATGAGTTAATTAATATTAGAAATTACCCATTTCCCATTTTGATTAAGCCTAAATATTCATTAAG